>JAODJX010000119.1:29648083-29659666 GCA_026776945.1 Isichthys henryi | reverse complement strand
CCCCAAATATATAATTACAACCTTGCCTTGTAATCATAAAAAACATTACAAAGTAATGACATTACTTAAATAAATAAAGAAGGTTCATTAGGTCTTGCTTTCACTCGTTCTTGTACATAAATCATTTAATAGCTTCTTAGTCATTTTGGATGTGAAGAATTCAAATGTCCTGTGATTTTCTGATTGCACATTTCACTTGGTATATCTATGTTTAAAAATCACATACATTTCTCTCAGAAACAATCGATAGTAATTTGTACTTCTCAAAATGTCAGGAAATGTAATGAAACATGTATTTCCTCTGCATAAAACATACCCTAGTAAGCAGAAAATTTAATTACAAAGTACATAGTAATTACAATACAAAGTACATCGGCTCTAAAAAAAAATAATATTTACACAGCAAGGGTCATCAGGTTGTGCTTTGACTCGTTCTTGGACAAGGCCTGGCAACTTGCTTCTCTGTCCCTGAAATGGCCCTCATGGTGTGTATGTACCCGTGTTGCTACCTCCGCGACTGTTTCACACACCTCTCTAAGGACTGGGCAACACTCTGTCACTGCGACGGGCTCATCAATACATGTCTTTACTTCCACTGTAGTCAGTTTACATGGCAAAGGAAGTTCATATGCCCCATCAGATCATTCTAGTTCTAAAAGAGAAGAAGCACTAGGGTGGAAAGTCTTCCTGAGACATACAGAAAGATCTCCCAGCTTGTCATCTCCGCCCCTAGTGTCAACAATCTTTTGGACACCAGCTCTCCTCTCCTCACTCTCATCTAAGCACTAGAGTGTCTGGATTATCATTTTGCAGAATGCTTACCATGCTGGGTGGTGGATGGTTAGCAAAACAGCATCTACTACAGCCTAATGAGCTGCGGCCGGAACAAGATGTGGTACAGGCCTTTCACACAACTGAGTTTTAATTTGATGGAGTAACATATGTAAAACATATGACAGCAAGTACTTGGCAATTATTTTCATGATATTCAACTTTACGCACATTCAAAGAAAGTATTTAAAAAAGGCACAATCTAAATTACTGGAAATTCCACAAAAACATAAAGTCATTATTTATCTTTTTACCAAATACAGACGCTCCTCTACTTACGAATGAGCTACGTTCTGAATAGCCGTTCGTAACTTGAAATGCTCATAACTTGAAATGTTCATAACTCGTTATTCCACATCATTTTAACGATATACGCAAGTACAAAGAACTAAGATGCTGGGAGCACGCACGCTATACTGCTGCGCGGCGAGAGTAGCGGCCAGAAGTCGTACTGGGCAGAATTGGCACACAGAAAAAAATTTGATGTTGCAGACAGGAAACGAGAGCCCAATTCACACAATTTGGACTTGCAGGCCTCTTCATTCGTATGTCTGAAAGTTCGTAAGTTGAAAGTAGAGTAAGTAGAGGAGTGTCTGTAAAACTAAATTATATAAAATTAATAAAAATATATTTTTACTGGTAGGCATTCTCCCCTGTGTGAATCCACTGGTGTTTCTTTAGGTATCCTAAATGACTGAAGCTCTTTGTACAAAGGGAGCATTGGTAGGGCCTCTCCCCTGTATGAATCCGCTGGTGTTCCTTTAGTTTATCTAAACGACTGAAGCTCTTCCCACACTGAAAACACTGGTAGGATTTCTCACCTGTGTGAATCTGCCTGTGCTTGTTTAGGTCACTTAAATTACTGAAGCTCTTCCCACACTGGGAGCACTGATAGGGCCTCTCCCCTGTGTGAATGCGCTGGTGAATCTTTAGGCCTCCTACTTGACTGAACCTTTTGTCACACTGGGAGCACTGGTATGGCTTCTCCCCTGTGTGAATCCGCTGGTGGCTCTTCAGGTATGCTAATTGACTAAAGCTCTTCACACAATGGGAACACTGGTAGGGCTTTTCATCTGTGTGAATTTGCTTGTGCTTGTTTAGGGTTCCTAAATGACTGAAGCTCTTCCCACACAGGGAGCACTGGTAGGGCCTCTCTCCTGTGTGAGTTCGTTGGTGTGCCTTTAGGTGGCCTGACTGACTGAAGCTTTTACCACATTCTGAGCAATGATAAGGCTTTTCTCCAGTGTGAATTCGCTGATGTGTCTTTAACTCGCTTAATTGGCGAAAACTCTTTGCACATTGGGAGCACTGGTAGGGCTTCTCCATTGTGTGAATCCACTGGTGGCTCTTTAGGTGTCCTACAAGACTAGAACTCTTGACATACTGGGAGCACTGGTAAAATTTCTCATTTGTGTGAATTTGCTGGTGCTTGTTTAGGGTTCCTAAATGACTGAAGCTCTTCCCACACTGGGAGCACTGGTAGGGCCTCTCTCCTGTGTGAGTTCGTTGGTGCGCCTTTAGGTGGCCTGACTGACTGAAGCTTTTACCACATTCTGAGCAATGATAAGGTTTTTCTCCAGTGTGAATTCGCTGATGTGTCTTTAACTCACTTAATTGGCGAAAACTCTTTGCACATTGGGAGCACTGGTAAGGCTTCTCCACTGTATGAATCCACTGGTGGCTCTTTGCGTGTCCTACATGACTGAAACTCTTCACGTATTGGGAACATTGGTACGCTTTCTCATTTGTGTGAATCTGCTGGTGCTTGTTTAGGGTTCCTAAGTGACTGAAGCTCTTCCCACACTGGAAGCACTGGTAGGGCCTCTCTCCTGTGTGAGTTCGTTGGTGTGCTGTTAGGTGGCCTGACTGACTGAAACTCTTACCACATTCTGAGCAGTGAAAAGGCTTTTCTCCTGTGTGAATTCGTTGATGTGCCTTTAACTCGCTTACTTGGCGAAAACGTTTTGCACATTGGGAGCACTGGTAGGGCTTCTCCACTGTATGAATCCACTGGTGGCTATTTAGGTGTCCCGTATGACTGAAACTCTTCACGTATTGGGAACATTGGTAATATTTCTCATTTGTGTGAATTTGCTGGTGTTTCTTTAGGGTTCCTAAGTGCCTGAAGCTTTTCTCACACTGGGAGCACTGGTAGGGCCTCTCTCCTGTGTGAGTTCGTTGGTGTGCTGTTAGGTGGCCTGACTGACTGAAACTCTTACCACATTCTGAGCAGTGAAAAGGCTTTTCTCCAGTGTGAATTCGTTGATGTGTCTTTAACTCGCTTAATTGGCGAAAACTTTTTTCACATTGGGAGCACTGGTAGGGCTTCTCCACTGTATGAGTCCACTGGTGGCTATTTAGGTGTCCTGCATGACTGAAACTCTTCACAAATTGGGAGCACTGGTAAGATTTCTCATTTGTGTGAATTTGCTGGTGTTTGTTTAGGGTTCCTAAATGACTGAAGCTCTTTCCACAATGGGAGCACCAGTGAATTTTCAGTATCACACTAGGGCCAAACACTTCAGTGTGAGACTTCTTGATGTGTCTATGGAGGTAAGTCTCTGACGTGTATGACATGGTACAGTGAGAACAGGGGAACTTCTTCACTCTCCTCCCTGGTATGACATCTTGGTCTGAATAATGAGGGATAGAGAAGAACAAGCGTAAGTTTGAAATGAGGTCATGGGAACAAAAGTGATGGATTCAGGAGTAATAAATTCTCCTGAGTCTATTGGTGCTTTTCCACTGATACTAAGAGCTGAGCCATAGCCAAGCCAGACTGAAACTTAGCTTTTTTCCATTGTAACATAGGTAACCTCCACTGAAAGCGCCACTAAGCTGAGCTGGTTGCATCACCACCATCTGAACAGCTGAAATGCACAGAGACAAGGAAGGACTCGATGGATTAGGAGTCTGGCACAACTGGACGTATTGATGCATTCCTGATAACTCAGAACTTGAAAACTTCCAACTTTAAAATTAGTAGAGAACAGCTGAACATAATGGATTTATAATGCAAATTTACTAGAGGTATAATGGATTGTAATTGATCTGTGATCCCTACTGATCCCCCTGGGGTTCAGTTAGCATGTGAGCCAAGGATTAATTGCAAAGTTTAACCAGAACAACGTGAAATACACTTTTACTGACGCTGTTACTTGGAATTATAGATTTTCTGAGGGAATGCAAGAAAAAAATACCCGGATGGATTCAGTAACATCAGCCACGTCATTCTTAGTGGAATCTGCTTCTCTTTCTCTTGACAAACCATGTTCACGTGTCTAACTACAACTTTTGTTTTCCTGAGATATTTTTTTTCAGATCACAAAATAAAAGTTAACTTGTGACCTTGAGAAAAAAAACTTTGCCTACGTTGAGATCACCAGAAAAAGAAGTCATAATCTCGACATAACACAGAAAAAGATAATCGGATAAGTCGGCTACAGCTTGGTTCCTGTACGTCAGTGGAAAAGCACCGTAGCAGAGCAAGAATTCAGTAACACTGTACACAGCACTAGATATCTGTGTGATGCAGCATGTGGAATTTTCTGGAGGGTAAAAGATTTTTCTATAGCCACCTGGGTCATTTAGAGGTCTGACACTCCCAGCCAGCTTCTCCTCAGTCACGTCCTGAAACACTGTTTCTTCTTTCACCTCCCCATTAAAAACTGGACACACTGTACTCTCTGCTTTCTACAGAAGAGAGGAGAGTGAATAAAATACTTCTATAAATAGTTTGTCTGGTCTATGTGACTGAAAGCAACATGTTTCAGCATCACACAAAGAGGCAGGGGCAGGTCTACCAATGTATTTACCAGGTATCATACAGGAGACATTTTTCCTGACTGATACTGAACACAAGCTGCCCTCAAGCTGCTGCTCTCTCTTCACTCCTAATCCATCTAAGCAGCTCACTGCTGAAGGTACTACAGGGTAAAAGCACAGCTGACATGACAGCAGGCCTGTGAAGGTGTTTAGATGCAGATTCACTGTCATAGTTACATGGCTGGAGGCAGGACACAGAGACTGAGTAAAATCCTAGATGACTTCAGAAAGGTCAAGGTTCATGAAGTTGCCTGGACACTAACAAGCAAGGCAGCTGGACCCCACACCAGCAGTGCTCCATTTCACCTTGTCAGGGCTGCTGTGCCCGGCCCCGTCCACATCCGATATGAGGACGTCCTGCACTTCCTCCTTCACATCTGCCACACTTAGCTGGGGAGGTTTCTGGTCCATGATGCAGCTGGTCACAGCCCTGCAGGGGGACGTCTGTGAGCAGAAAGGGATGAAGAACATGCTTTGAACCTGTTCTGTGGCTGTCTCAGTAGAGTTCAGCAGTTTGATAATTTCTTGCTCATTTCTTCAAGAGATAAGAGCAGAAATTCTTCCCCACTTTGATATTCTGTCCCTTCCTGGTGAAGGGTTACTGTTTCTCATCCCAGTCCAGGGGCGTCGGTAGGATTTCTAGCCCCCAAATAAATATTATTTATTGGCTTAAGTCATGAATAGTTTGCCATCTGCCCCCCAATAAAGAGTCAGCCCCTTATACATTCACCTTTAATCATGTCCTCGTCCCACTCTATGATTTATTCAATAATTTTCACATAGAATCAGTCAAATTAAATTTGATTTGATTAAAGTTTATCTTATATATTTGAACACCTATTCTCAGCCTCTCATTTCAAATATTACGCACCATGGATTTGCCCTCATTCCTTCACAAACTCTATTCATTGCCCTCCACTGTTTCCTGCTGGAAGCCACTTATATAGTAAGTATTTAATGGACTACTATATATTACTGGAATACTATATCTTTTTCCCTTGACATAAGCATCTGAGAATAATTAAAAGATAGTTCCGCCAAATTCCAGGTTTACCCTTTATTACAGAAATGTTTAATGGTGATGGCACTGAATGGTTTACCACAATAAATTAATATAATTCCCGAAATTTTGCAGGAATTACCAATACATTGAATGCCTAGATGGAATTCACCTTCCAATCACTGCTACTTTAGTAAAAGAAGGGCTTCTGATGGGCGACCCCACCTATGACGCACCTCTTCTGTATTCATCTTGGCTAGAGAATGAAACTTAACCATAAGACAAGATCTACAGTTAAACAAATGTTGGGATGCGTTAGAAATCTGCAGTATTATTTCTACAATGTTGAACTATGTTAGACCTTATATTAGACATTGTTGTCGGCCACACGGGTCTAATGAATATAAAACAGAGTGATCTACCTAGGCTGTGCCAGGCCGTCTCTCTCTCTCCTTTGCTGCAGTGTTGCTTTTTTCTTTAAAACGAATTTATAAACGACCTACGCAGTTGTTAATCTCTCCATTTCCAGACACGGAAAGCACGGAGCTGCGCACGTTTTAGCGTCCGTTTCCATGGTGAATCCCCTTTTCAGCGATCGGCTGATGATGGCAGTTTGTTGTTCCACGAGGCCGCGCTTCAGTTACCATTAACACTCAGAGTTAAATAAACTCAGACCCCAAAGCAGTAATCGGCGTTTCTGGACCCGATACGATGTTTACGTCGTTTCAGGCGCATTAAAGTGATAGTTAAGGCTTAAACCCCAACTCACTTTCAGGAATACAACCCAAGGATATGAACCCCAACCAGGCAGGGGCGCCCATTAGGTGTGGGGGTGGGCAGAAAGAAAACAAGCCCTCCACTCCTCCCCTCCCCGCTCGGCAAATTTCAGGTCAGTTCTTTGTTGTTGTTATTGTACATGACAACACAATGAGAAAAGAGTCAGCAATTCCCTGAACGGTGCAAAGACATAAGACAAAACGTAATATGTAAATAATATGCACAAAATCGTCAATAAATATATGCACAAGTATAAATGTGATTAAGTGTAGCGGTGCGGCGTGTGATGGATATGTGTGATAGTCCCTCAGTGCCCGGTGCGGCTTTTATTCCCCACCGCAAATTTATCCGCCCACTAGCCAAATGTTGCTTTGGTCTCCGAAATGGTTTGGGCCGACACCGAATATTGGCATCGGGATACCAACCTTGGTATTATTTGATATCGCTCGTCTTAAATCTCCGCAGCCTACATCCCTCACAGCTATTCCGCTGCCATGCAGAACTTGCGTCTGACGTAACGACGACTACGGCGCATTGCGTAATACGCTAATCGACATGACGTATCCCAGCTGCCGCTGTGGTTGGCCACGCCCCATTTCTGCCGAACCGAATATGCCAAAAAGTTATAATTTTAGTTTGTCTCATCGAATATTAGTGAAGATCAACCGCAGATGTATAATTCCATATATTTTTACCATTACTGCATTGGCTTTTGTACGGTTCTGCATTTTAGTAAAGGCATACATTTAGAAATTGTATTCCTGGTTTATATTAATTTAAACCAAGACGGCAAATATACATTATTCCACTATAAACAATTAGGGTAATATAAACCCTATAATTATTACAAAAAATTAGCTACATCAAAAGCGTTGGGGTACAGACATTTATTTACATTCATACAGATATTTACAAGGTAATATAAAGCAGATACATACATGTAAATACATGTGCATGTGTGTGCAGACTTGCCTCGAACTGAAAATCTCACGCCAGCCCACTGACCAAAGTTGACCCTGTTTTATCGAGCTAAATATACGGTTATAATAGATAAAGCAATTCGCTATTGAGCTGAATATACATTGACAATCTAGTGGAACACGTCGGTTAAACTATCAATCTAAATGTAAGCTACATTTTACTATAAAAATGCTTTTGTAAAACATTCGTAAACGTACTTTACTGATGTGAATGCTTGAAGCAGCGGTAAGACTGAACTTGAAAGTACATCATCTGTCAAACAGCCTGATGGCTGCGCATGCTCCGATGGTAGGGTAGCGATGAAAGGAGCAGGCACAGGAAGGGCACCCCGGGTCCTGATAGACTTCGTAGAGCATCGGCGGGCGTGTTGAATTCGCGGCGTAGCAGCCCTTCTGTTTCTTTAGTTGGTTTGGTATGTATTTTCTTCTTTTTTGTGGGATTGGAGCTTGTAATGATAATAATAGCGTTTAAGAGCTTGCTGCACTGCATAACATAATTATTTAGCAGGGCTCAGAAAAGGTGAGCCCTCTCCTAGTGCTAATGACGCCACCACCCTTCATATCTGCTTTAGGGAAAATGCACTCCGCCGATTGAACAATTAGTTAATAACTATTAACACTGTAAGAACAATGCTTACTGCACTCTGTAATGTGCTAAATGTAACACTGATTGGTGTGGACACATATTAACACCATGCAGTGTTAACACTGGCACATTTGCTGTGTAAGAATGTCCTATGAATGCATTAGAAATGCATTATGAAGGTGCAGTTAATGCAGTGGTTCTCAGTCGGTCCTAAGGCCTCACTGCCCTGCTTTTTTCCCTGTTATCCCTGCCCCACACACGAGTCCCAGCTGTCTTTCAGCTTCTGATTGACTGAACACCCCTGATCAAGGTAATCAGCAGTGTGTGGGGCAGGGATAGCTGGAAAACAAGCAGGGCAGTGGGGCCTGAGGACCGACTTTGAGAACCACTGCGTTAATGTAAAGCATTACAATAGTTTCATAATTCAGGGGGCGCTGCTGTGCGGGAAGTGGATGACCTATTTGTAATCACCTTCTGAGTGCGCTTCCTATACCAGGGATCAGGTATTCCTGCAGGACTGTGGGGAAAGGGGGACAGTAGTTAAGATTATTCTTATGATTATTAATGATATCTGATATTTTCTTTGCCTGCATGCACTGCACTGTAAAGCCTGCAGTTTAGTTCCTCCTCAGTCAGCACCTCTACTGCGGCCATTAGAAGCAGCATGGACCATGGCAACTGTATACAAACTGTATGGAAGTGTACTCAGAGCGCAGGAAACCCGGAGACAGGGTGGAGGGTTGGCAAAAGTGTGAATTTGCTGGTGGATCTTTAGGTGCCTGACCTGAATAAAACTCTTCCCACAGTGAGAACACTGGTAGGGCCTCTCCCCTGTGTGAATCCGATGGTGGATCCTTAGGGCTCCTACTTGACTGAAGTTCTTCTTACAGTAGGAACATTGGTAAGTCCGTTGGTAGTTTTCCTAAAACACTGAAGCGCACTGGGAGGACTGGTAGGTCTCTCTCCTGTGTGAGTTTATGCCTTTAGTTGGCCTTACTGACAAACTCTTACCACATTCTGAAGTGGTAAAGCTTTTCGCCTGTGTGACTTTGCTCATGTGTCTAACTCATCAAATTTCATTCCCCCCTGCAAATTTAATCTGCCTGCTTTTCAAACTATGTTAAGGGTCCTGAAAGCGTTAAGGGTCTCTGTTGCTGTAATGACCATTACGATGTACCACGCTATATGTGCCATAAAAAATTACATATGTAAAAGAATATGGAAATTAATAAATTCAAATAAAAGTAAAAGAATAAGAAAATGATTTTCTTGATTGCTTTTTCCCTATTGCTTAAATTACAGCCAGAGGAATATGCAGTGCAGAACCTGAGCTCTGCCACAATGGCGAAAAACATGGAGCAGCTGGTCTGCAGGTTGGGGGCCCTCAAGAACAACGCAGTGACTAGGGGCAGAGCTTCCAGGCTGTGGTGATGCAGGCAACCCGGCAGTTTCCACCGGCCACAATAAGCTGCTCTACTGTGAGCCAACATCATGACCAGTGTGTGCCAGGGATGGATGCATTTATTCTCGCTCGTTGTTTTACCGCTGCCCTTTTAAGGACAGTTAGTCTCATGATCTCTTCACCACTTAAAAGCCACAATATTTTATTTATTCAACCTGTGACATAAACTGTATTATTAAACCTGGCCAGCAGAATATTTTGTTTTTCACAGAATAAAAAAAAACTAACCTTATCCTGCTAATAAGCTGGGAAGTTGCTTCACTGTCAGCACTGCCATTATTAGACAAACAGTATCAGTTATGGGTTGAATTTTCTGGGTATATGGAAGGTTTGGATGCCGTAGCCCATCCCACTCATGCTGACGTTACAGAGCCACATTATGAGCCTCGTAGCCCATCCCACTCATGCTGACGTTACAGAGCCACATTATGAGCCTCGTAGCCCATCCCACTCATGCTGACGTTACAGAGCCACATTATGAGCCTCGTAGCCCATCCCACTCATGCTGATGTTACAGAGCCACATTGAGCCCTGCTTTTCTGGAACCATGTTTTTTCTGACCCAGGGCCATTTATTGCAGATTGCGAAAAATTCTGGCACCATATGCATTCCTCATCCAGAGCATAAAATTATTTGTACTTTTATTCTTTTTTCTTCTAAATGTACAGCTTGACACAACATTTGAAATCACCTTGGTAGACGTTTTTTTGAAGTTTCCTCATATGGTTCAATCTCTGCAATGGCAGCACACTGTCTCATACCATGTAACGTGACCCATTTGGCTGCTTGGCAGAAGCTGAGGTCCACGAATCTCATTTTCTATATCCCAGGATACAGAGTAATAATCAAACCGTATAGTGTTGCTTCCCTTCCATAGGTTTTCCTAAGGGATGCCATTCATTCTGTGGTCACTTTGTTTGGCATTTTTGGTACTTAGGAGGTTTAGAGAAACACCAGTTTGAGTGAGTGAAATTGCTTCCTCACTGTGTAGTGGTATGGCGTCTGTCCTTGTGTTTTCGCTGGTGTTTCTGAATCTCTCGTAAACGACCAAAACTCTTCCCACACTGAGCACAGACATAGGGTTTCTCTCCTGTATGAGTTTGTTGGTGAGATTTTAGGTTTCCTTGGTGAGTGAAGCTCTTCCCACATTGGGAGCACTTGAAGGGTCGCTCTCCTGTGTGAATGCGCTGGTGCGTCTTTAGGGCTCCTAACTGAATGAAGCTCTTCCCACAATGGGAGCACTGGTAGGGTCTTTCCCCTGTGTGAATCCGTTGGTGCATCTTTAGGGTTCCTACTTGACTGAAACTCTTCTCACAATGGGAGCACTGGTAGGGTCTCTCCCCAGTGTGAGTTCGCTCATGTGCCTTTAGAGTTCCTACTTGACTGAAACTCTTCCTACAGTGGGAGCACTGGTAGGGCTTCTCGCCTGTGTGAATTTGTTGGTGCATCTTTAGTTCTTCAATGCATGTGAACCTGTGACCACACTGGGAGCAGAGGTAGGGTTTCTCTACTATGTGACTTTGCTGATGTGTTTTTAGGTCTTTGAACCAAGTGAAGCTCTTCCCACACTGGGAACACTGATAGGACTTCTCTATTCCGTGGGTCCGCATATGCCTTTGTAATTCACCTGACCGAGTGAAATTTTTCCCACAATGTGAACAGTGATGCGGTCTCTCCCCCGTGTGAGTCCGCTGGTGTATCTTTAGGCTTCCTAACTGACTGAAGCTTTTCCCACACTGGGAGCACTGGTAGGGCCTCTCCCCTGTGTGAATCCGCTGGTGTCTTCTTAGGTCTTCTAAATGATTGAAAGTCTTTCCACAATGGGAGCACCAGTGAACTTTCAGTATCACACCGGGGCCAAACTCCTCAGGGTGGAATTTCTTAACGTGTCTATGAAGGTAAGTCTCTAATGTGTAGGATGAAGGACAATGAGAACAGGGGAACTTGTCCACTCTCTTCCCTGGTACGAGAGCTTGGACTGAATAAAGAGGCATGGAGAAGAGCAAACATAAGCTTGGAACTGGGCAATAGGAACAAAAGTGATGGATTCAGGAGAAATAAAGTCCATGGTAGTGGAGTCTAATAGAGCAAGAATTCAGTAGCACAGATGGCATAGAGCATT
>JAODJX010000119.1:29630683-29645136 GCA_026776945.1 Isichthys henryi | reverse complement strand
TCGCACTGAAGTATACCAAACCATAGTATACCAAAAGTATTATGTGGTGTGCTCTGTTACACTGCATATCGCACTGAGGTATACCAAACCATAGTATACCAAAAGTATTATGTGGTGTGCTCTGTTACACTGCATATCGCACTGAAGTATACCAAACCATAGTATACCAAAAGTATTATGTGGTATGCTTCACATACTGAACTGAATAAACATAAAGACACACCAAGTTTACAGTGATTACAAACTTTTGGGTATAGTAAAAGTACCATCTGTTTACTAATTCGTTTAACAAATTGCGAGTGAAAACCTCCACATGGTACCGAAAAGCCGGCATCCGGCCTAATATTTCCCGTCATTTGAAGCCCTGCTGATTATAGCACATGTGCCGACCCCAACCTATCTCTAGTCCCCCTACATGCTCTCCCCCCTCCCCAAAAAATCTGCATCTCTGACTGTGTTTCATGTCCCACCAATCAGTGAAAATGCTTCAAGTGCGATTTTTCTCCAAAAAAAAAAAAGTTTCCCCCATATAATACGCGTGTTACCTTCACAAAAGATCCATCAAATACTTTCTGAGTAGTACACTAACGGGATAAGAGTCCACATGGCTGACTGTTCCCAAAACATACATATTCCTATTCTGAGAATTAGAATA
Source organism: Isichthys henryi (assembly GCA_026776945.1). Lineage (NCBI taxonomy): Eukaryota > Metazoa > Chordata > Actinopteri > Osteoglossiformes > Mormyridae > Isichthys > Isichthys henryi. The sequence continues at coordinate 29,644,481 of JAODJX010000119.1, read as the reverse complement.
GAATTAGGTGATCAGTGATCATACCACAGCTGATATTTAACCCATATGTGACAATGTTTAACAAAATGCTTTAACCCAAAGAAAAATTAACAATTTTACAATTGTACTTCAACCATAACAGGCTCACAGAGATTAATATTTCAGTTGTTCTAAAATAACATTCCCATCTCACGAAACTCTCTGTATTGTCATGTCTGTCCTTAAAATGCTTTGCTAAATTTGTGGTCTTTGCCCCCTTTGTTAGTATCATGTGGTGGCACAACTTGTATGCAGGCTTGCATATGTGCTGTGGTTTACTGTCTTTATATGGCACACCACCAAAGTAATTCCAGACACCACTCCAGATACCATGTTTATCAGTTAAGTGAAATGATCATCTTAATGGCTACGTTGATATTACCAGGCTGAAGTGCCTCAAATCAGATTTTTAGCCTTAATGCTACACAGGATGCTCTTCTTTTCAGGGATGTCTGAACACAGAAATCTGGTCTTTTCAATTCAGATTGTAGTCACTTTCATATGTGGTCCTAGATCGTTTAGATTCGCGGCCATTGCCACATGAATGACAATGTGTTTCTTTTGTTTTACCATGTACATACGCTGAGCGCTGTCATTGCCAGCCAGCACAGGCAGCACAGCTAAATAACAATGGGGGAGAGCTACAGCTGTGACAGCACCTATCCGACCTGAGCAAAAAATTCGGAATTGACCGGTGAGGCTTTATAATGTCACCGTAGCCAGTCACAGCCCATGTATGAGAGAGCAGATAGGACACTTGTGCGTTGGTGGGGCTCCGAGTCTCAGTGGTCAGCGCGAAGCAGAAGTGCGGGCTGTTATATCAATACCATGAAAAACGATTACGGAGCCGTTTTATACATGATATAATCGATACTACCACAAAATGGCTCATTTTAAACGGGATATACTGTCATGGTAAATAATTTACGCAGGACGCCTAACCTGTTATAAGCAAGTTTAAGTGCAGGATTTGGGTTTAAAGCGCTTCCACCAAACACATATACGAGCTGCCTGACGTATGTAAAACCCCTAAGGACAGGAGCCCATACCAGGCAGGGCCTCCCACGGGAGGGGGGTTGGATTTTCAGTGGCCCCACAGCAACCCCTCTCCCCCCCCTCGGCAAATTTCAGTTCAATTTAGTCTTTAATGTCTATACAAAATCGCCAGTAAGTATGTGCACAATTACCAATGTGATAAACAGTATGTAGTGGTGCGGCGAGTGCGGATATGTCTTTCAGTGCCCGGTTCATCTTTCATTCCCCCTTCAAATTTATTCCGCTTAGGCTTTTATATCAAACATAATGTAAAATGTTTGGGTCGGCGCGGAATACCGACATCGGAATACCAACCCTGACATTGTTTGATTTCGGATCGAAATGAAAATCAGTGGCATCATCCGTTCCTGTACTCACCTCAAATCCCTCAAATTCCATCCGGCTACTCCGGCGTAGACCAACGTCATGATGTAACGACAATCGCTGCGTATTACGCTAAACGTTCAACGCCTTGACGTTTCATTCGCTACCGCAATGTGTGGCCACGCCCCATTTATGCCGAATGTATTTTGTCATATCAAGTGTTGGGCCAACTTAAGTATTACAATAATTCCGGATGTTTGGCCATTACTAACGAGGCTTCTGCAACTTTTAGTAAACGCATACATTTATTAAAACTGTAGTATTTCTTAGACAGTAGTATGGTTTTACCCATAACACCTCAAGCCCTCATTATCCTCAAGCGAATGGGGCAGCTGAGAGGGCTGTACAAACAGACAAGCGCATCCTCAAGCAACCAGATCCTCATCTTGCTCTGATGTGTTATTGTGCGTAAGTGGAACTGGAACAGGTCCAGTGCAACTTATAACTGAATGTCAGATCAAAATGATGCTCCCTACCCTGGATATGAAGCTGCAGCCTAAGCACATCAGCCATTACATCAGAGGGACAGCACAGCTAAAGAAGCCTACTGGTGCTTGTTTAGCCACCGACATTCAGCACAAGCTCTGCCGGATTTACACCATGGTCAGAGTGTGACAGTCAAACTAGATGGGGAGAAGGGTTGGAAAACATCAGCTAAGGTCATAGGCAAATCTCCCTAGCCAAGATCCTATGTGGTCAGAACAGACACTGGAATGGTCACTTGTCGGAACATGAGACATCTTCAGGTTGTGCCAGAGTCACCTTCTCCAGAGACACGAGATCAGCAGGATGGAGGTGATGCGGGACCAACTGGAGAGACCAATTTGTGGCAGGATCTTGTGGTTTGTGCACATATATTTTTTATTTTAAACACACTTCATTATACGAAGAACGATGGCACACCTAAAACACAGAGCAAGAATTTGTACGTAACGTTTTCTCATTTAAACTCATTATACAGTAAGAAAATGGCTTAATGAGGCATGTTAAAAAATCTACACCCAAGTATGTAAGGGGGAAATTCTGTAACAGGTTTTAAAACTGAATTTCAGGCTCTGACAGCAATTTGATGAAAGGCTTCACCTAGGTTTTAGAAAGACATATATTTATTATTAATGAGATGAACTGCACCCTGTTTAGTAGGTTCAGCATATATATTATTGATTTGTTCATGACTAATTTTGGCATTGTGATGTTTGTCAGGTGTAGCACAAGGAGCAGAGAGAGCAGGAGAAAACTCAAATGCAAAGAACAGAGAAGAGAGTTTGCTACCGGCAGCAAAAGAGGTGAGAATGGTGTGTCAAGCATGTGGGAAAAGTGTTTAAACTGTTAGTTTTGGTGATGTTTTGTGTGCTTTAGGGAAAGAGCCAACATGTCAGGGAACTCAGCATTAATAGTAGTTTCCTCTATCCAACTCCACACAGCGATCGTATTACTGTGCAGAAGATATCACCAGGGTGCTCAGGCTTGTATCTTCAGTCTAGTGATATGTTTTGTGTGTGGAGTTTGGTAGAAGAATATAGTTCCTACATTAAATTGCTCACTACAAAGTCTGTGGATTATCTTGAGTAACTAGGTTATAATTTCTGGTAAGAGACATTGCTGTTGAATTTTTCAAATGTATTTTTTTGGACGCTTTAATCATCACAGAAAGAATGCTATTCATTCCCATTATATTCGAGAGAAGCCCGAGATTTCTATGGCTGATACCTTCAAAACTAGGCAACTCCCAGAAGAGCAACCTAAATGAATATACAGCACTAAAACCCTATTGAAGTATACCTTTTTTCAGTTCTGGGGTGAACTGCCCCTTTAAGTTTTCTTCACTGAAGATCCTCCCACACTGGGCGCACTGGTAGGGCCTCTCGCCCATGTAAGTCCACTGGTGTCTCATTAGTTATGATGATTGACCAAACATCTTCCTGTTCTCTGAGCAGTGATAGGGCATCTCTCCTATGTGGAAATACTGATGAACGTTTGGGTTTCCTATTTCAGTGAACCACTTCCCCCACTTAAAAAAGATATGGCTTTTCTCCCATTTCAATCCACTGGTGTTTTAAGTCTCCTATCCCAACATTTTTTTTCATATTGGGAGTACTCGTAATGCATCACCCCTCTGTGAGTCTGTGTGACTTTAGGTCTCCTAAGCGGGGAAGACCCACAATGGGAACACTGGCAGAGTTATTCCCCAGTGTGAGTTTGCTGGTGTGTTTTAAGATCTCTTAATCGAATAAAGGTCTTTGCACAATGAGAACAGTGAAAAGGCCTTTCTCCTGTGTGAGTTCGCTGGTGTGCCTTTAGGCTGCTTGACTGGCTGAAACTCTTCCCACACTGGGAACAACGATAGGGCCTCTCCCCTGTGTGAGTCAGTTGATGAATCTTTACATATTCTAAACGACCAAAACTTCTTCCACACTTAGAGCAGTGATAGGGTTTCTCTCCTGAGTGAGTCAACTGGTGTGACTTCAGGTAGCGTAGGAGACGGAAACTCTTCCCACACTGGGAGCACTGGTGGGGCATCTCGCTTGTGTGAATCTGTTGGTGTCTCTTCAGTTCTGATGATTGACCAAATGTTTTCCTGCACTCTGAGCAGTGGTAGGGTTTCTCTCCAGTGTGGATACGCTGATGAGCTTTTAGGTTTCCTACTTCACTGAACCTCTTTCCACACTGAAAGCAAAGATATGGCTTTTCTCCTGTGTGGGTGCGCTGGTGTTTCTTTAAATCTTTTAATAAAGCGAAGCTCTTCCCACACTGGGAGCACTGATGTGGCCTCTCCCCTGTGTGAATTCGCTGGTGTTTTCTTAAGTCTCCTACCCGAACAAAAGTTTTTTCACACTTGGAGCACTGGTAGGGCCTCTCCCCTGTGTGTGCCTGCTGGTGTGACTTTAGGTTCCTTAAGCAGGTAAAACTGTTCCCACACTGGGAGCACTGGTAAGGCCTCTCCCCTGTGTGTGCCTGCTGGTGTGACTTTAGGTTCCTTAAGCTGGTAAATCTATTCCCACACTGGGAGCACTGGTATGGTCTTTCCCCGGTGTGAATTTGCTGGTGTGTCTTAAGATCCCTTAATTGAATAAAAGTCTTTGCACACTGGGAGCACTGGTAAGGCCTCTCTCCTGTGTGAGTTCGCTGGTGTGCCTTTAGGTTGCCTAACTGACTAAAACTCTTACCACATTCTGAGCAGTGATAAGGCTTTTCTCCTGTGTGAGTTCGTTGATGTGTCTTTAAGCCAACTAAGTGGCTAAAACTTTTTCCACACTCTGAGCACTGGTAGGGCCTCTCTCCTGTGTGAGTCCGCTGGTGTGTCTGTAGGACTCTCAGTTCAGTGAATGTCTTTCCACACTCTAAGCAATGGTGTGGCCTTTCTCCTGTGTGAATCCGCTGATGTGTCTTCAGGTTCCCTAACTGACTGAATCTTTTCTCACAGTGAGAGCACTGGTAGGGCCTCTCCCCTGTGTGAGTCCTTTGGTGAACTTTCAGGCTAATTGAATGTCTGAAGCTCTTTCCACATTCGGAACATTTGTAGGGCTTCTCATTTGTATGACTTTGCTTGTGAATCTTTAATTCTTCAATGCATGTGAACCTGTGACCACACTGGGAGCAGAGGTAGGGTTTCTCTACTATGTGACCTTGTTGGTGTGTTTTTAGTTCTTTGAACCAAGTGAAGCTCATCCCACACTGGGAACAATGATAGTTCTTCTCTATACCATGAATTAGCATATGCCTTTTTAAGTCGCCTGACTGAGTGAAATTTTTCCCACAATGCGAGCACTGATGGGGTTTCTCCCCTGTGTGAATCCGCTGGTGCATCTTTAGGCTTCCTACCTGACTGAAACGCTTCCCACACTGGGAGCACTGGTAGGGCCTCTCCCCTGTGTGAGTCCGCTCATGTGCTTTTAGGGTTCCAACTTGACTGAAGCTCTTTCCACAGTGGGAGCACTGGTTGGGCTTCCCACCGGTATGACTTTGCTTGTGAATCTTTAATTCTTCAATGCATGTGAATCTATGATCACACTGGGAGCAGAGGTAGGGTTTCTCTACTATGTGACCTTGCTCGTGTGTTTTTAGGTCTTTGGACCAAGTGAAGCTCTTCCCACACTGTGAACAGTGATAGGGCTTCTCTATTCCGTGAGTCCGCATATGCCTTTTTAAGTCGCCTGACTGAGTGAAATTTTTCTCACAATGTGAACACTGATGCGGCCTCTCCCCTGTATGAATCTGTTGGTGCACCTTTAGACTTCCTACCTGACTGAAACTCTTCTCACATTGGGAGCACTTGTAGGGCCTCTCCCCTGTGTGAGTCCGCTGGTGTGCTTTTAGGTTTCTTAAAGTAGTGAAAGTCTTCCCACAATGGGAACAGCGATGAACTTTCAGTATCACACCAGAGCCAAACTCCTCAGGGTGGGATTTGTTCATGTGTCTCTGGAGGCAAGTCTCTGATGTGTACGACGAGGAACAGTGAGAACAGAGGAACTTCTTCACCTTAATCCCCGGTACCAGAGCTTGAACTGAAAAATGAGGCATGGAAAAGAGCCAAGGAAATAGGTTTGGAAATGGGCAATGGGAACAATAGTGATGTATTCATGAGAAATTAAGTTCATAGCTGCTAATACCAAGAAAGCAATAATTCAGTAACAGACTGTGGAATTTTCTTGAAGGTGAAAAATGTTTCTATAGTCACCTGGGTTAGGAGGTCTGACACTCCCTCTTCTCGTTCTCCGTCTCCCTTCAGTATCATCCACCTCAAGAGGGACAGTCACCTTCTCCTCAGTCACGTCCTGAAACACTGATTCTTCTTTCACCTCCCCATTAAAGACGGGACACACCATACTCTTTGCTTTCTAATGAAAAGAGAAAAATTCTTCTGTAAATAATTCATCTAGTCTATGGGACTGAAAGCAACATGTTTCAGTATCACAAAAAGAGACAGGGTCAGGTCTACCAATAATTTACCAGGCATCACACTCTTTGTCTGACTGATAATAAACACAAGCTGCCCTCAAGCTGCTGCTCTCTCACCACTCCTAATCCATCTAAGCAGCTCACTGCTGAAGGTACTACAGGGTAAGAGCACAGCTGACATGACAGCATGGCTGGAGGCAGGACACACAGACACTGTTAAAAATCCCAGACGACTTCAGAAAGGTCAGGGTTCATATGGGTACTTGGATACTGCTAATCAATGCAGTAATGGCCACTTGTTTCAAGAGTGTAACTACTATACCTGTACCCAATAAGTCTAGACCCATTTCAGTTTGCATGCCGAGCTTATCGCTCCACTGAGGATGCAACATCCACTACACTCCATCTCATTCTGACCCACTTGGAAAACTCAACCAACTATGCTAGAATCCTCATCATCGACCTCAGCTCGGCTTTTAATAATCGTATCCCAACAGCTGATGGAGAAGCTTGCAGCTGCAACTGAATTCTGGACTTCCTGATGCTAAGGCAGCAGAAAGGTAGAGTTCGCAACTACATATCAAATCCCACTTCATTGAGCACAGGCTCACCTCAGGTCTGTGTCCTAAGTCACCTGCTGTTCAACTTTCTAACCCACGAGTGCATTGCCAGATTTAACTCCAACCACATCATCAAGTTTGCTGTCGACACCACAGTGGTGGGTCTCGTCAGTAATGGGGTCAAGTCAGCATACAGGATAGAAGTGGAGCAGCTGAAGGCATGGTGGAAGAACCATGATCTCGCACACAAGGTCAAAAAGACGAAGGAGATGCTCATCGACTTCAGGAGAGCTTGCTTGCAACAGCTTCCTCCACTGCGTTTATTTGGGTGTGTTTCCCAATAAAGATTAATCTTAGTGAATAATGAACTAAATAAGAAACGATGTAGGTAAAGAATGAGTGAGATTTGCAAATGTTTCCCTAAATCCTTTATGATTCCAGATTTAACATTAAAAACGAACTTAAAGTAGTTCTTTGTTGGCTCCTCCCTAGCCTCTGTGTGAGAAAAGTATAGATTATTGATAACAGGAAGGTCAGATACTTCAATAGTGAAATGTATGTTGTATTATTGTCACAACACATTTGACACAATTTCAAAACAATAACAAAATATGTGAAAGCACACAAAGTTAAGACCAATGTATACATACAAATGCACTGAAAAATGACAAAGAAATCTAATCTAATCCAACCACACCAGCAGTGCTCCATTTCACCTTGTCAGGGCTGCTGTGCCCGGCCCCGTCCACATCCAATATGAGGACGTCCTGCACTTCCTCCTTCACATCTGCCACACTTAGCTGGGGAGGTTTCTGGTCCATGATGCAGCTGGTCACAGCCCTGCAGGGGGACGTCTGTGAGCAGAAAGGGAACGATGAACATGCTTTGAACCTGTTCATTCACCAGAATCATGATACAAACGATGTATCTGTCCTGCAGCATCAGGCACACACCTCTCAGACGTACACACCAAACTAAAAACACTCAAGTCGTAACGAGATATTATTCTTCAAATGCAATAAATGAACCAGCTTTCCTAAAACAATAACAACGTAGATGCTGTGGGAACGACAACAGTGTTGGTCTATTTCCTGGACGGCACCATCAACCCCCCTCCATCTAATGCCTACTCCTCCCACACCCCCAACCTATCTTAGCTCTAGCCATTCTATACGCTCCTCCCAAAAATGTTTTATCAAAAGCCTAAATTTGACTTGTCTCAATGTAATCAGGTTCACCACTGAACTTGCCTCTCATGTGCCACCATTAATTGACACTGCTTCAATTATAGTGTGATTTGTCTCAAAATTTGAACAGTTCCAGATCTCAGGCAGATCTCAGGTCATAATGCCACATTGCCCCTTCATTATAGCACCGTGGCCCCTCATTATTCCATTGCAGTTTATCTACTACAACGCTATACTCTTCATTTTTTAAAATTCTGTAGTTCTGATTCACATCCATATTGTATCCATATCGATTCATTGTCTTTTTATATTAGATAAACCACCATTAAAATTGTAAAGCTTGCTAAGTCTTGTTTCCTATCAATGAGTAGAAATATTTTAGTGGAACTTATTAATGGGTTAAACAAAGCAGACCATCACAGTCCTTGAAATGTGACAATTTCATGTGCATTAAGTGTCTTTCTGATATTAACACTGTTTTGTTTATGTGAAGTTTGCATGTTCACTCTATGTATTACTGCCTCGTGCCAATTGCAATGATTATGTTATACTCGATAAATCGTCAGATTAATCAGTGGGTTACTTGATTATTCATATAACTGATAGTGACAGCCCTACCCTTGATAGCACTCAACGTCGATTAATCTGGTCGATCAACCGCCAGCACGGACGTGGATTATTGCCGTTACATAGTTTTTCATTCTCTCTCATTTCTCTTTTGGTTAACAATAAATAATAATAACCAGGTCACTCCCCCACAAATATAACTAGCCCCTAATGGCCATCCCAATCTAAATTTTCTTCAGGCACCACCGCTTACGATGTGCGGACAGATACTGAAATGTCGATTCTTTCGATTTAAATGGATTTTTACGCTAAATATATTAATTTGTTATCTGGTAATTTAAATGCTTGTATTATTAGAAGAACAGGACTTGAACTCCTACCAGTAAGGGCCGCTTATAAAGGGGGAGAATGGAAGGAAAGGGGGCTTTCAGGGACCCGAGGGCATCCCCCTTTCGGCAAATTTCAGCTCAATTACATTCTTTATTACTGTCATTGTACATCAGCACAACGAGACTTACGTAGAGTAACGCTCTAAACGGTGCAAACATAGACACAAGACAAAACGTAATACCTAAATAATACGTACACAATGGCCAATAAATATGTGAAAAATACATACGTGATATATAGTATGTGGTGGTGTGGTGCGCGGGGGATATGCGTGATAGTTCTTCACTGTCTGGTTTATCTTTTATTCAACCCCGCAAATATAATCCACCCGTTATCCAAATTTTGCTTAGGGCCCCGAAAAGCTTGGGTCGGCACCTAATATCGGCATCGAGATACCAACCTTAGTCTTATTTGCTATCGATTCAAAATAAAATCAGTGGTATCACCCGTCCAGAATATTCATTGGACATCCCTCATATTTTTTCCTGCTGTTTTATTGTATCCTTTCTGCTACTCCACTGCCGAGACATAACGACGAATTACGTCATACGTTCAACGCCATGACGTAGCAACAGCTGCAGCTGAGCTTGACGGCGCCCGTTTTTGACTATTTCCTCTACCTGACGACGTTGGATTCAAGTATTAGTGAAAATCAAACGCAGTTATACAATTCTATTTATTACTATTATACTTTTATTACTATTATCCGGGCTTCTGTACGCTTCTGCAGGGTTGCCAACTCTCACGCATCTGGCGTAACACACACGCTTTCAGACTCTCACGCTTCCGCAAGATATATGACAAATCTATATTATTCCATTATATCTATAAACCGAAAATTAGCTACATCAAAAGCGCTGGGGTTAGTTTTCAAACATTACAAACTATTTAAGTTAATGAAACGGTTACATACACGTACAGGCGTGTGCAGACTTGTCAGAATTGAAAATTTCACGTCAGCCAGCTGACCAGAGTTGGCAGTCTTGCTTCTGCGTTATAGTAATGGCATTGGTGACGTTTTTATTTATTTAAACCAAAAATATCTGTGAAAATAAATAAGTTATAATAATGAGCAAAAGCTTGAACGTTTCTGATAGCATATATGCAACAATTAAATGTTCTCAAAACGCCGTAGCCCTAAAATTTAACTAGTCATTTGCATCGTTAATATTTCAAAGATGTAAAAATACCTAAAATGGTCTTCATTGCTGAAAATCAATTAACAAAAAAAAAATACAATTTTTGAAATGTGCAACTGTTTATATATATATATATATATTCCTGCAGGACTGGGGGGGGAGGCAGTAGTTCAGGCCTCACATGTTACTGATATTATCCTGGGCTTTACCATCACTGCCCACTTTGACCAATAATAAACACGAGTACTCCCTACCTGTTCCCATTCAGATACCCCTGCAGAACTCTGAGCATAACCCATCCAGCCTGCAAACCCCCCCTCATTCAGAGAGGGGCTTCCAGTATTTCATCATGTGCCAGCATTAGGGCCCTTCCGGCAGCTTCTCTCTGCCCATATGCTGTACCTCTACCTGGGTCATTAGGAGCAGCACGGACCATGGCAGCTGTATGTAAGTGTACCCAAAGAGCCCAGAAAACACTCCACCTTGTCTCCATTTCACCACAGAAATGTCAATAAAGCAAACTGTCCATTACTGATACCATCACGCCTTCCCTTGTACTTGATTCCACTGGTGTCTGTTCCTGTGATTGACTGAAGTTCTTCCCACACTGGGAGCACTGGTTGGGCCTCTCCCCTGCGTGAATACTGTGGTGGATCATTAGGGCTCGTACTTGACTGAAGCTCTTCTCACAGTGGGAGCACTGGCAGGGTTTTTAACATCTGAGATACTGCTGGTGCATCTTTTTCTCAGTTTTCAAAGCATGAAAACCTACGCTAAGTAGGGTTTTCCTACTGTGTGACCTTGTTGATGTGTTTTTAGGTCTTTGAACCAAGTGAAGCTCATCCCACACTGTGAACAATGATATGGCTTCTCTATACCATGAGTTAGCATATGCCTTTTTAAGTCACCTGACTGAGTGAAATTTTTCCCACAGTGTGAGCACTGATGGGGCCTTTCCCCAGTGTGAATCCGCTGGTGCATCTGTAGGTGTCCTAACTGACTGAAGCTGTTCCCACACTGGGAACAGTGGTAGGGCTTCTGGCCCATGTGAATTTGCAGGTGCTTGTTTAAGGCTCCTAAATGATTGAAGCTCTTCTCACACTGGGAGCAGTGGTAGGGCTTCTCTCTTTTGTGAGTTCGTTGGTGTGCCTTTAGGTTGCTTGACTGACTAAAACACTTACTACATTGTGAGCAGTGATACGGCTTTTCTCCTGTGTGAGTTCGTTGATGTGTCTTTAAGTCACTTAATTGGCTAAAACTCTTTGTACACTCTGAGCACTGATAGGGCCTCACCCCTGTGTGAATCCGCTGGTGCTTCTTTAGGGCTCCTAAATGATTGAAGGTCTTCCCACACTGGGAGCACTGGTAGGGCCTCTCCCCTGTGTGAATCCATTGGTGGATCTTTAGGGCTCCTAATTGACTGAAGCTCTTCCCACACTCGGAACACTGGTAGGGCCTCTCCCCCGTGTGAATCCGCTGGTGTGTTCGTAAGTGTCCCAGTTGACTGAAGCTGTTCCCACACTGGGAGCAGTGGTAGGGCTTTTTGCCTGTGTGAATTTGCTGATGCTTGTTTAGGGCTCCTAAATGATTGAAGCTCTTCTCACACTGGGAGCACTGGTAGGGCTTCTCTCCTGTGTGAGTTCGCTGGTGCGCCTTTAGGTTACCTGACTGACTGAAACTCTTACTACATTGTGAGCAGTGATACGGCTTTTCTCCTGTGTGAGTTCGTTGATGTGTCTTTAAGTCACTTAATTGGCTAAAACTCTTTGCACATTCTGAGCACTGGTAGGGCTTCTCTCCTGTGTGAATTTGTTGATGCTTCTTCAGATCTCCTGCATGACTAAATGTTTTCCCACAATGGGAGCACCAATGAGCTTTCAGTATCATACTGGGATTGAACTCCTCAGGGTGGGATTTCTTGATGTGCCTGTGAAGGTAAGTCTCCAACGTGTAGGATGAGGGACAGTGAGGACAGGCAAACTTGTTCACTCTCCTCCCTGGTATGAGAACTTGGTCTGAATAGTGAGGCACAGAGAAGAGCAAATATAAGTTAGGAAATGGGTAATGGGAACTAAAGTGATGGATTCAGAGGAAATATATCCATAGCAGCAAAGACTAAGACAAAGAATTGAGTAACACCAATCACATACAGCACTAGATATCTGTGTGATGAAGCATGCAGAATTTTCCGGAAGCTAGACAGTTCTTTTTTATAGTCACCTGGGATTGGAGGTCTGACACTCCCAGCCAGCTTCTCCTCAGTCACATCCTGAAACACTGTTTCTTTCACCTTCCCATTCAAGACGGGAAACACTGTACTCTCTGCTTTCTGAGGAAAAGAAAATGGAGTCAATAACATTCTTCTGTATAGAGTTTATCTGGTCTGTGGGACTGAAACCGACAAATTCCAACATCACACAGAGGCAGGGCCAGGTCTACCTGTTTTTACCAGGTATCATACAGGACACATTTTTCCTGACTGATACTGAACACAAGCTGCCCTCAAGCTGCTGCTCTCTCTTCACTCCTAATCCATCTAAGCAGCTCACTGCTGAAGGTACTACAGGGTAAAAGCACAGCTGACATGACAGCAGGCCTGTGAAGGTGTTTAGATGCAGATTCACTGTCATAGTTACATGGCTGGAGGCAGGACACAGAGACTGAGTAAAATCCCAGATGACTTCAGAAAGGTCAAGATTCATGCAGTTGCCTGGATACTAATAAGCAAGGTGAGCAACATGTGAGTGCAGAAGGCAGCTGGGCCCCACATCAGCAGCGCTCCATTTCACCTTGTCAGGGCTGCTGTGCCCAGCACCGTCCACATCCGATATGAGGACGTCCTGCGCTTCCTCCTTCACATCTGCCACACTTAGCTGGGGAGGTTTCTGGTCCATGCTGCAGCTGGTCACAGCCCTGAGCAGAAAGGGAATGATGGGCCAGATTTGAACCTGTTCATTTACCCGAGTCATACAAACAATATATCTGTCCTGTAGCATCAGGCTCTGAGCTCTCAGAGCTGGTGCAGTGGGTCCTGGGTTCCTCCTGGTGCACGACAATGCCTGGCCTCATGTGGCGAGAGCATGCAGGCAGTTCCTGGAGGGTGAAGGAACTGATACCACTGACGGGCTCCCACGCTCGCCTGACCTAAATCCAGTAGAACAGTTTTGGAACAGTATGTTTCGGTCCATCCGATGCCACCAGGTAGCACCTCAGACTGGTCAGCAGCTCCATCAGTCATTCTATTAGGAGCATGCACCAAGATTGTCATTTAGGCACACAGGCACGTAAGGGGCATACAAAATACTGAGTGTGATTTTGAGATATTGCAATGAAATTTTGGCAAAATGGACCTGCCTGTGTGCCCTGATCAGTCCCTAACAGCTAGCTCTTCCAGCGTCGCTTTCAGTCCGCCTTCCTCGCACTGGCTCTCACACACGATCCGGGTCACGGCACCACATGTAACCGGTCAGTCCCTGCCTGTACTCTGCGTTGTGTTTTATGGTTTCAACAGGTGTGTGTGGGGTGCAGGAGGAAGGGATATGACAGACGCCATTGTCGTTCCCGAATTTTATTGGACCTGTTGGGAACAATAAAAGGGGTAAACTCCATAGGCTCTTGC
>JAODJX010000119.1:29586560-29597456 GCA_026776945.1 Isichthys henryi | reverse complement strand
CTGTAGGTATACATAACTCAGTGTACAGTGGTAAATGTTCACCCTGCTGTAGGTATACATAACTCAGTGTACAGTGGTAAATGTTCACCCTGCTGTAGGTATACATAGCTCAGTATACTGTCGTACATGTTCACCCTGCTGTAGGTATACATAGCTCAGTATACTGTCGTACATGTTCACCCTGCTGTAGGTATACATACTCAGCATACTATGGTAAATGTACCCTATGGTACATTCATAGTTTATATAACTCGGAATACTTTGTTATGCTGCAGATGCATTCCTATTCCCCGTGCAGCACTGTTTAGTGCAGATCATTTTTTCATTTGACAGGATGCTTTCTGGGGCCTGGTTCAGATCTGTGAGAAGTACCTCCCTGGGTACTACAGCGCTGGATTGGTGAGGCCGAACTTTGACCCCATCGTTACTGTAGTGCTCTGTGGTTTCAGTTTTACTCCCAGTCTGTCTAGCTTTCACTTAAGTCTAAGGAAAAGATCTCGTCCACAGACTGGTGGCTTGTGGCTGAAGCCCAAAGTCTCTGGGTTTGAATGCTGTGTGTTATGTAGTTATGTACCTTATCTACCTCTGACCTCTTATTTGTTGTGTCTGTGAGTATTTTCTTTTAAGATGTTGCGTTGCAGTCATTCTGATGTGAAGAACTTGCACACAAAAGAGGCTTTCGCTTGCATTTCATTTGGACCCTCGTTCGCTTTGCTCTGTCTTCCTAGCACCGTATTGCCGAATCATCGGGAATATACGTTTTTAAACAATGCTTTTCAAAAAATCAAGTAATCTAGTTTCACCGAGTAATCATAAGCTCTAGTTTGACTCCTGGCAGGATCTGTCACAGGCATTTGCAAGACTGGGAGCGCGGAACACTCCAGGTTCCTTGCGTGTTGAGATGTGTGTGTTGCTGTTCCGCCGGCTTGCAGGAGGCCATCCAGCTGGATGGAGAGATCCTGTTTGGGCTGCTTCGTCGCCTGTCCCCTGTCGCTCACCGGCACCTGAAGAAACACAAGCTGGAGCCCGTCCTGTACATGACTGAGTGGTTCATGTGTGCCTTCTCACGTACGCTACCCTGGGCGTCCGTGCTCCGTGTCTGGGACATGTTCTTCTGTGAGGGTGAGGGTGCCGTGGGCGGGCACGTGCGATACATGTTAATCACACGCTAGCCTGGCACCCGTGTAGCTGCCATATGTCCATGTTTTATGAATGTGTCTATTGACGGAACTTATTTCATTAAAAAAAACACATTATATACCAAAATGCTTTTTTTTTTTCAAGATGCTTTGATGATGCCGTTCTTTATATTTCCTGTCTTTCGATTGTTATTAAACTCAATAATAAGCACAGATAATATTTGACCAGAATTTCTCCCATTTGTCTGGAAATGGAACGGAAATGCTGATCTTGGCTTCCTGACCTCAGGGGTGAAGATCATCTTCCGGGTGGCATTGGTCTTACTGCGGAGCATGCTGGGAACGCCAGAGAAGCTGAAGGCATGTCCGGGCCAGTATGAAACCATGGAGCTGCTTCGTGCCCTAGACCTACGCTATATGCAGGAGGCCTTCCTCGTCCAGCAGGTAGGGCCGTGGTGGTGTGTGCTGCCCTCTGGTGGTGAATGATAAATACGGCATTTTTGTTTTTGACTCTGGTCTCCAGGGTCTTGAAGAAGTTAGTGGAGAAAAAGTGTGTTTGACAAAAGCCAAAATCCAACTGCTAAAAAGACAAAGGACACAAGAAGGAGATCAAATATGTGGACAGTCATAAAAGCTTCTGGCAGGGGGGTTTAAGGGGGCTTCAGTTGCCTCCCCGTATCGTATAGTTGCGGTTAACTTGCCCGCGCTTCCCTGGGTCATAGGTATGGTGATGAACTTTTATGTCCCTAACTGCTCTGTTTACTGTTGCTTTCCACTCAATTTCCTTTGTTATTCCATCTTTGGTCCCTCTGTTGTCACCCTGCCATCTGTCTCCCAGGTCCTGGAGCTTCCCGTGTCCGAGCGGGATGTCGAGAAGGAGCATCAGGTCCAGCTGCGCCGCTGGAAGGAGACGCATGGCGAGCTGCACTGCAGGTCCCCCCCCCGGCTGCACGGTGCCCGGGCCATCATGGCGGCGGAGCCTCCGAGCCGGCAGCACCTGCAGCAGCAGCCCACGATCGTCACGGGCCTGCCACAGACTGCCTCCATGCCCCCGGCTGTCCCTGAGGGAGAGGGCGAGCCCCGGCCCATCCTAAGGGAGACGGGGCTGCGGGGCTCTGACCTGAGCCTGAGCAGCAGCGAGCAGGACACCTACCTGTAGTTGCACCTGCTGCCGCCCTGCTGGTGGCATGTGGGATTGCAACTGGGAACCACTGAGGCAGCAGATCTGGGACCGCTACTACATTCCTGCAGAACTGACCCCCCCCCCCCCAACACATGCCATGCTTTAACCTACAGGAGCTACCAGCATGGGGCATGGTTGGGATCTATGCCTGTTGGTTCTGGCCACTGGAACTAGGGAGGGAGTGGGGGCAGCAAATGACTTTGATATGTGGCTGAATCACTGAGGGTTTTGCTTTAGCAAGTATGACTGCATTGAAGAGCTCAGGACAACATGTTGTTTGTTTCTTTGTCTGCTAGGGGGAGCCATTGAGCCATGCCTGTTTCTGTAGCATTTTTGACCGCTCCAGAACACAGTGATCTTCAGTGAGAGTCTTTTTGTATTGACTTCAGCGGTCAGATTATACAGTGCGGCACACAAGCTTCCCATCTGCCAGATATTACCTAGCTTTATCGGTAGCCGATGGCAGGCCACGCCCCCATGGCCAGTCCCGGGCCACTCCCCCATTGCCAATCGGCACATGCACAGCCAAACATGACCACACGGGATGCAGAGCCTGATTGACTTTGTGTACCATGGAGGTGGTGACTTCTATCCAAGGCTAGTGCAAGTGCTTTGGTTGGTCTACGATGCAGTGAGCTTGACGCCTCTTTAACATTGATTCCTGTGTTGAAGGGGTTGTGGGGAACATTCCAATGCGATTGTCCACCTGTTGTCCGCTTGTGAGCACGTTACCCTGGCTCCTCGCTCCCTCGCAGCCAGGGAACCTGCACTCAAACATGCCCGTACCCCAGGTCTGCACATGCATCCCTACCTGCTTACATAAGCGTAACACTGGCCTTTGCTCCAGCTAATGCCAACACTGACCTCCACGGTTACTCCACACTAGCTTCCCAGGCCACACACTAACCTTCAGGTCTGCCTAGTGCTCAGAGCGTGCGAGTGGCTCATTCCCACGGCATAGCCGGGGCAGGTGGGCTGGGGGGATCATCGCAGGCTCCTCGCTGGAGACGGATGTCCTGACCGGAGAGGCGACATAAAAGGGCTCTTTATTCCCGCTCTGGGGCTCATTCACTCGCACCCCGTTTAGTCATAGAGCTGCCTCCTCTTTCACACCGAGGGTGTGATGAATGGGCCGTGCCAGACGCATGCTCGCACAGAGCGGCATTGCAGAGACCTCGTTTTTCTACTTTTTTAACAATTGCAATAACTTTTTTTAACCTGGGAAAAAATACAACGATGTACTCGATGCTGTTTCTGTGCACAGGAACCTTGTATGTGCTCAAATAAAAACGATTAATACTGTCTGTCTGCCACGTTCTTTTCACTGTGTTCCGTGTCAGTGTGTTTGGGTGGCTGCATCGTCGCAGTGAGGAGGAATGCAACCATATCAATGCCTGGGTGCCGACTCTGCTATCCCGATGACGGACGGACGGCACCTGCTGCGTTCTCACCGTCAATGGGCATTTGGGCTTGGTTTCCTGTGCAGGCTGCTTTGGGTTTGTGTGATCTCATGCTTCATGTTTCCGGAATGGTGGCGTTACTCGTCGGATGTGCTGACTCGCTCCCCAGCTAGTCCACTGGGCTGCGTTTTGGCATCGTCTTGTGGACCCTTGTCCCTTTGCATCTTGAAAGCCGCTCCAGAGATTCCCTTTGTTTCTGTCCGAACAGCATCTCCCTGTCCCTTTGGATTAACCGCACTGCGTGTTTAGCCAACTTGTATCATGTACTGGCATGTAATACCCAAGTACAGATGGGACATGTCTCCTGTTCAAAGGTCCAACAGTAGCTCCCTTCCAGAGATTTGGATCTGTTCTTGGTGGCCGTTGTGCCACCTGCCTCCCCGAGACCTTGGCCTGTTGCCCGGCCAGCTGCGGTGCAGCCCCCCTCCCCCTCATTATGCTGGAGTGTGATTGTGTGGCCTTAGGGTAATGGATCCGTGCCTTTCTGCCTTTTAATCTCTGAAGGTGAAGCTTTTTAATGTGCTGTGACGCTGGCGGCTCGTGTGTCACAGGGAGCTTTGCCGTGTAGTAAGAGAGCTGGCTTAGCCGCGACCTGCCTGCCCTCAGACACAGCCACCCTTGGTAAGGTAATTAAATAGCCTGTCGGAATCCTTTTTTCCTCTGAAGTCCTTTGGTGCTGCAAGCTGATGTACGCAAAGCGATTAGAGGCTCATAAAATGGTTACTGTTGCCTCAGTTTGAAATATAATCGAACGTGCTGTTGTCAGGTTACTTGTGTGGTTTTGCCAAGGATTTTGTACTTAAGATACTTGTTCACCATTTTGGTGTGAAACCTGCCACAAGTTGTATTGATAAGAAATTAAACACTTTGTTCTGCATTAAGACTCCAGCTATGAACCCATCATTACTGCTTGGCAGGTCTCGCTTGCTGACTTTTAGATGTTCGTCTGGCCTTGTGTGCATTGCAGTGATGTTACTCTGCGTGCGCATGCTCAGGTTGAGCACTGTGAAGGCTTCTATTCTCTCTTTATTTATAGTTTATTATTATGTAGTTATTGTTTCGTGCATTTTCAGATCTAACTCTACAGATCGGCATTGTTCAGCATCTCCTGGTGCATTATGGGAAACTGACTGAGTTTGAACCTTAAATGAACTTAGACGGATGGAATTCCCCTCCTCCTACGGTTGCCTCACTCTCCTTGCAATTGTCACTATTCCCTGAGGAGCTCATGCATGAGACAGGGCCATTTGCTTAAGGCGCTATATAAATACATCTGAATGGAATCATCCCCATCACCTGCATCTCTCTCCCAGCCTTTTTGCTCCAGAAAGAGCAGATTGAAGGGGGGGGGAGCTCTGCTGCTCCCATGCTGAAGTCTCAGGCTGGGCCAGTGCTGGACAGAGGGGGCATGGATTTACTGTCACAGTCATCATGTAAAAAGCTCTGAAATGCCTCAAAACTTTCCTTCGCCCTCGGTGCTGTGGTGTGGTTAGTGGTCAGAAGTTAGGGTGCCAATGCCCAGATTATGTGGTAATATAATTGTGGTGAAATCTGAGCCCAGAAGGTGGGAAAGCCTGGACGTGCCTGGTGCTGCAGCAGAAGGGACCCTCTTACTCCGCAGGCTGGGGTGTCTTGCCGTTACTCTTATACGCTGCTGGAGGAATCTGATTGGCTGCTCCCCTGACCATCCATATCTCCCATTCCTGACAGACACGAACAGTTTCGTCATGTGACTTTTGTTGGCACTTTGTTTGTTCATCTGTCCCACACACCTCTGAGGTCACATGGGGAGAGAAATGTCACATTTAGGCATCTGCCCTGATCATCAAGACCCTCCTGTCGCCAAACTGACGATTCATTTATATAAACTTTTTTCAAAGATTTTCTTCTATGTTTCTCTATCTCTGCATATTACGTTTCTTGTGCTTTGTCAGTTAAGACTAAGGATTTGAATAAAAGTTCCTTTTCATTTTTTGACACATTATGATTTCATAGGTCTGGCTGGAGAACAGTGTGTTAGTTAATACTAGGGAGACCTAGTGTGCAGGAGAACCTGGGGGGGTGGCGGGTTTATGAGCTGTGCTCAAGATATTGGGGGGAGGGAGCTATGTTTAGCATTAATCTCTGTGTCAACAGCGGTGTCTTCCTATTATTGTTCAGCTGTCAGCTAATTTCCTGATCGCTTCTCTCTGGCTCTGCCTGCACACGGCCATGTCAATGCGATAAACAGATAAGGAAGAAGGGCACATTGGACAGGATGATTAGATGGGATGTTACAGGAGGTTGTCTGTCCATCCATCTAAATATACCCCAATGACAAAAAGCTCTTTTTGGTATCTTTGTCAATGTGTGGTTTGATTGCACTTTGGTGAGGATGGACATGCAAAGTAAGACCTGAGTGTGCTGAGCCTGAGTAGCCACCAGGAACGTGCAGAGACCCAGTGTCGCTCTGCTCCTAATCCAATGGGGCTGTGTCACTTCCTTCTTCAGCAAGTCCTTTTGATTTGAGAATTAATGGATAGTAGCTCTGGGTGGACAAAGAGAATATAGATGCGGAGGCATTTTGCAGATATCAAAAACATTTTCGATGCAAAAAATGCTGAAAGAAAACAGCGAGATGGATGTGCTGATTGTAGCAGCACAGTGGACACTTCCCATCCTGCCATTGTATGCCCGAAGACGCTTTGAGCGGCCCCGCCCAGACGCAGCAGCCAATCAGGTCATGCTAACCTTGAGGGGGGCCTGTGTGAGTGGGACGGGAGCTCAGGGACATTTTGTGTTTCTGAAGCGTCCCGTTTGCTTTTTCTGGCACGTCAGGACTGTCACACGGACTGTGTGAAGATGAGCAGTCATGATGGGATGCGAATAACTTCACAGCACACGAGCAGTTGTTACTTGTTGGGTTTTCGAATCCTGAATGTTTCAGATTCCCTCTCACAGAAATGATCGAACTCTTTGAGACATCCTTACCCCTGCATTGCCTGTTTTACTGTGTTTTACCTTTAAGTACATGGGGAGTTTCCCCTGGCACCTGCATCCGCCCCATTTACTCCACATTCCCGCCGCCTCTAATGTCATTACTTATTCTCACAGTACATGAGCAGGGTACAGTTACCATATCGTGTCTGTCAGCATCATACAGCACGGAGCCCACGATTCATCCCCAAGTACTTCCTGTGAAAACTGGGAGAGTCACACTTCAAAAAGGTCGGCAGTCCTGGGGAGTGGGGGCTGGGGTGGGGGGGAGCTCTTCGGTTCAAGCAGTGGTTCTCAGACTCGGTCCTCGGCCCCCACTGCCCTGTTTGTTTCCCAGCTATCCCTGCCCCACACACGAGTCCCAGCTGTCTTTCAGCTTCTGATTGACTGAACACCCCTGATCCAGGTAATCGGCAGTGTGTGGGGCAGGGATAGCTGGAAAACAAGCAGGGCAGTGGGGCCTGAGGACCGACTTTGAGAACCACTGCGTTAAAGGAAGGAGGCATTTTGTGGGTTATACTCCCAGAAACCCAGGTACAGCTTTGGAGAGACGCATGGACACTGGGTTTATGTCAGCGCGGTTAATTCCATGGCCAAATAGGGAAATGGTGGTCTGGACCTCATGGACCCAGCTCAACCGGATGCAACGTCTCACAGTTAAACGCAATGCTGGGAAGTGCAACATGCAGCTTTGCCTGCCGGATCTGTATCGGTGGACCGCTTACATCCAGCGAAAGCATTTGGGCCCCAGACTGAAGGGGCCCTGATCTGATTAACGGCCCCGCTGAAGGGGCGTTCCCGTCCCTCTGCAGGACCCTGCAGAATGTGGCTGACATAACCGCCTGTGACGATTACAGCTCAGACCGGCTCACAGCTGGTCACGCAGCAGATGTCTGTCCGCTATGTGTGTGGTCTGTCTTCGCTGAACCTTTATCAGAATCTCTGTGAAAATATCGGCTCTGGCGTTTTCAAACGGGATGTTCAGGCCGGCTGCATACTCTGCATCCTCTCCCTGATGCCATTTCACAAACGGGAAAGAAATTAAGTGTGATTTTGAATGAGCTCATTCATCCTTCCTGCTCCCTGTTTAGTTGGGGGGCGGGGGCGGGGGGGGTGGAGTGCTGAGGTCAGAGGCGCCAACTCTGGGGGCCAGAGCTGAGGCACTCAGAGGCGCTGTGCTGACTGATAGTTGTGTCTGAGTTGAACAGCTCTTGGCGCCACATTTAGTCCACTGATGAGCGATGAATCTGTGAAGTAAACTGGTCTGCTTGGATATATAACACCAAACACAGGTACCGCGGTGCCCTCTCCCTAATTACGCGGCCCACGGGCGACCTCCACGCCTGGAGTGGTCAATTGGTGGACTGGGGATAATTCCCGATGGGCCCCTTAGCTGTTGCAGCAGTCAGGACACAAAATAATTTTCCAACCTTAAAATTCTACAACAACGCGCAACAGACCACGATCGCTCTGTACAGAGAAGCGCACAAATACGCGGCACGATCAGTGTGATCGTTCGGCATCAGCGGAGGTGCCACAACCACGCGCTTGTTGCTGCTAATCACTGGAAGTTTCTTAAACGATGGATGTTAGAAAGAGACCAGACGGGGCTAAAAAAGCCAGACTGCTTGAACACTTTAATATGCGATTTATTATTTATTTCCTTCTTGAAACGGTAGTAACAAATGCATCGGGATAAGACTAAAATTCAACTGAACTGAAATTCAGTTCGGTTATTTTTCTTTTTTTTGCCTAGTAAAATATCGCTTTGCTGAAAGTGACTGCACCCAATTTCGTTGTATTTATACAATGATAATAAAGATTCTGATTCTATATTTATGAATATCTCTTTGCACTCTAATATTGTATTTATTTTGATTAGTTTTTTTGTAAACGACGCTGTAAACAATGCAAATAAAGAATATCACGGGTTCTTTGTCAGTTTGTGGTTTATAATTTTGGTTTAATCACAGTCTATTTAAGGTACAAAGTGGTCATTTTTATCGAGCTGTACATCCAAAGATATATAATGCACTGATATATCGCATTCTTGGGCTATTCACGCTGAAATTGTTGCAGGGTTTCAGGAGATGCGGGCATGCCCCGGATCCCTCCACAGCCGCCAATTCATATTAAAATCATTTTATAACTTGTCCCGACTTGCCGTCTGACATGCAGCGTCTCGGTTCGGGGGACACGTCACTTTATTAGCTAGTACCTCACTCTCACATAGCCTACGTGTTCATTTAAAAATAAAAGTTGCCTTAAATTTGTGACCACACTAAATTTGGCATAGAATCGATCATTTTGAGTCCAAAACTTAGTAAGACAGATGTCAACTGCAAGACATATTATTTTATACCTGCGGAAACATGTCCCCAAATGTCTGTGATCATCGTTTTTACAGTGGTAATTATTCCGGGAGCACTTTCTCAATAACTAAAATATTTTTGTGGTTGAGTACCCCCGAGACAAATACATAACTATTCAAAATATTTTATTTGCCTTTTGCCCATCCATACATAGGAAATCTTACTCGTGTGCCATCCAGTCCGCGACATGTAACATGTAACAGGATTTTAGACAACGCAAAACAAATCCGCGGCAGTCACAAAGCATCAAAGTACGGTTAGGTACTGTGGGGACACAAACAAACAAACAAACAACACACAAACAAACAAATAAACAAATAAAACATAAGCAAAGTGGTTGAAACATTACATACAGCTAAATACGTGAAATAGATATAAAATATCATAAGCAATGACTGAAATGAGGTGAAATGAGAGGGAGGGGTTGTGACGCAGGCCCTAGGGGCGGGGCCGGCAGGCTTTAAAAGGGGCCAGCGCGCTCACACGGTACCTGCCGGCCTCTGGGTACTGCTCGCTGTCCAGTGAGCGGAAGGCGCTTTTACTGTGTGCAGGAAGACTCTTTGTTTTCTACTTCATTGTTAGTTGTGGTTTCTCCCTGTTTATTTTTCTGATCAGACAGAGAGCAAAGGAAAAAACACACTTCATTTTGAAAAGTAACAGTGCTCCAGTTGGCCAAGATGGAGGGGGACTACTTTGAGGAGGACAACGAAACCTCGTGTGAGTATGCAGAGTGGGGACCTTCCTACTCACTGGTGCCCGTGCTCTACATGGTCATCTTCATCCTGGGGCTGTCGGGGAACGGGCTCGTCATCATCACTGTCTGGAAGTCCGAGTCCAAGCGCCGGGCGGCTGATGTCTACATCGGACACTTGGCCCTGGCCGACCTCACGTTTGTGGTCACGCTGCCGCTGTGGGCGGTCTACACTGCCTTTGGCTACCACTGGCCCTTTGGCGTGGCCCTCTGCAAGATCAGCAGCTATGTGGTGCTGCTCAACATGTACGCCAGTGTCTTCTGCCTCACCTGCATGAGCTTCGACCGCTACCTGGCCATCGTGCGACCGCTGCCGGCCGGTCGACCGCACTCCAGGGGGACGATGCTGGGCTCCCTGGGGGCCATCTGGCTGCTGTCTGTCACTCTCGCCGCCCCCACGTTGCTCTTCCGCACCACGCTGAGTGACTCGCATGACCGTATCATCTGCGCCATGGACTTCAGTCCCGTGATGACGGACCCAGGTCAGGAGGGAGTGTGGATCGCCGGCCTCAGCCTCTCATCCACGCTGCTGGGCTTCCTGCTGCCTTTCCTGGCCATGACCATCTGCTACTGCTTCATTGGCCGCGCAGTAAGCCTCCATTTCGGCGCCGTGCACAAGGAGGACCAGCGGCGGCGGCGGCTACTGAAGATCATCAGCGCCCTGGTGGCCGTCTTTGCCGTCTGCTGGGCACCCTTCCACATGCTGAAGACCGCCGATGCTCTGTCCTACCTCCAGCTGGCACCCAGCTCCTGCAGCTTCCTGAGCTGGCTGCTGATGGCACTGCCCTACGCCACCTGCCTGGCCTACGTCAACAGCTGCCTCAACCCCTTCCTCTACGCCTTTTTCGACCTGCGCTTCCGCACCCAGTGCTTGCGACTGCTCCGCTTGAGCAAGGATGCCGAGGCTCCTGTGAGCTCCCAGTCCTCACAGGGCCAGAAGTGTGAGGGCCATACCGTGGCCACCAAGGTGTGAATTGCTGAGCCTCAGGTGAGGCGGGGGTGGGGTGGGGTTAGG
>JAODJX010000119.1:29572333-29586460 GCA_026776945.1 Isichthys henryi | reverse complement strand
GGGGGGGGCCCCGGGGGGCGGGGTGTTCTCGAGCCTGAGATGACATGCGTGGACAAGCCTAACTCAGAAGCACTGCTGACCCGTGTGGACTGAGCCCAGACCAGTGCTGCCATCTTCACAGAAGGTGACCAAACACCCAGGACGAACACGGAGGAGCACTGTGAACCAGCCCCTGGCAGCTACTCCTTCTCACCGAGGAGAATGTCTCCTCCCAAAGGGGGTCTGCTTTGGCCGCTGCATTCTCGAGCAGAACATCGTCCAGTGCAGGACTTTGCTGGAAACGGACATGTATAGTGTGTATATATATATATGTGTATATGTGTGCATGAATATGGAATATTGGAGAAGATCAGACTGCTGTACTGAGCTTTTGCTCATGTTTTCAGCACTTGTGTAAACAGAAGCTTAATTGATCCAGAGCAGAGAAGCTGTGCATTTCCTGGCCCAGTCAACAGGCTCTGATAACCTCAATCAGCACATGGCAGCTGTGCCTAGCAATTAATTTGTGATGTAGCTGTATTAGATACTGCATGATGCTTTGAATAAAGCATTTATACATGGCTCTGCGTTGCTGCGTTCAGTCTCATGGGTCATGGTTGCGCAGATAATGGTGAATGTCTTCGGAAATGTGCAGGATGTCAGCAGAATCCCTCAGGGCCTTTCCTGTACCACGGCAGGCCCACCGTACACCCCCCCCCCCCTTCCTGCACACAATCAGTGTCTCCGGGAAACGCCTGTTTCTGTCTCTGGGCTCTTCCAAAAGTCTGTTTATGTCTTCGCTTTACAAAACAAGCGTATTTCTTGGCCGCCACACCAGGAGATGAGAGTTCCAGGCGTTTCCTAAGCCTGCCACGATGCCAAGGAAGTGCAAACAGGATGAGCAGGTCTCAGAGGAGCTACTAGTGGCACTGTCCTACTGTCCAAACTGTGCTGCTGTCTGTCTGCGTGTCTGTGAATGTTTGCCACCCAAAGAGAGCTGATTGGTGCTTCATTCATTGACCTGCTGCGATTGCTGTGCCTTATCTTTCACTATAAATAGGAAAGTTTCTTTTATAAGGGTTGTGTGTTGCCCTGTAGGTCAGAAGGGTTAGGGTTTGAATCCCAGCGCTGGCAGAGTAATTTCGATTTCGGGCCATGAGCAATGTCCTTAGCCTCCGGAGTGCGGCACACTGCCTGACCCTGCGCTTTGACACTCAAGTTTGCTCTCACCTGCCTGTTGGTCCCATGGATAGCAAGATAAGTGTATATGAAAATGCAATATCCCACCAGGGATGAATGAATGTTCCATTTACATAAAGAGTTTTTACAGTGACTATTATAATGCTCCAGTGTCCATGGGGAGCAACTGGGGAGCGGGGGCCGAGGGCTGGATCGCGGGGGCCGAGGGCTGGGCAGTGGGGCTGGGGGCCGGGGGCTGGGGAGTGGGGCTGGGGGCCGGGGGCCTCGTTTAGGTCAGTCAGGCAGGCTGCGTATGGCTCTGAACACACACCAGGTGGTGTGAAACAACCCACTTTGTTTACTGTAAACTAAAGGCAAAAATTAGGCCAAGCCGCCGTCCAGAAGCACCCCCGTGGTACCTGCTCCCCCATGGGGGCCACCCTGGGTGGCTTGGGGAGGGGGGTGGGTTGTCTGTCCTGCCACAGGACTGATCCGGGCTTAAACTCCTTCAACAGACTGGTCTAGACTGCAGAGCCTCTTTGCTTGTACAGCACAGAGTGCAGCTGTTCATTGGGGGGGGGTCACGGCTCCGCCTGCACCCACAGCTTAGGCTTCTTATTATTGTTACACCTTAACCCCCAAGTACAACCGGGTGTCTCCCTAAAACCAATGTAGACCCCCCCCCCGCTTCTGTCCAGGCTAATTGTAGTGATGGTGAGTCAATCCGCCATAGTTCTGATCAGCCTCTTCCTCTTTTGCCATGGTCTCTGCCCTAACCCTAACCCTAGCCCTAAGGTTACCCCCTGAAATGTGAACCAAAAGCATTTGGTTGCAGACCTGCTCCTTGGTGTTTCATGCGCCCCCCCCAAAGTTCACAGAGGTACAGTGTGGATTTAGGGCTGTAATGTGATCGGCGTGATGTGCAAAGCTGCTGGCCTTGGCTCATGCTCATGCTGGTCTGAGTGCTGTTTCCCCAGCAGGGCGGCGCTCTCACGCCGTGCTGAGCAGTTGTCCCGCCTTGAGGTGAGGTCACCATCCCGCACAGGTATGCGTCTGTCCCCATTCGGGATCCAAGCAACTAGCCGGGGCTGGAGTGGCTGCCACACTCATCTCAAGAGTGCCAGGGCAAACAGCCACGCCCACCCGGCAGTAGCCAATGGCATGAGCTGCTGGCACCTCCTGTCTGAGACCTGTGATGTGCTGCAGGATGTGGCCACTCTCCTCCAGACAGCTGTGCTGCTGCCTGTATCCCCTCATATTAGCAGCTGCTTAATTCAGTGTCTTGATCTTTAGTTCCTGCCTTCTCAGCTTTTGGTCTGTTAGAATACGCTCCCACTGGAGTGTGATCTTTCCAGGGGGCCCACATGCTCCCCTTTTGATCTGATCTTTAATTTGACACCTTCTCCCCCTACATGCGACTACGAGCTGTGTTAAATGTCCCAGTGTTCTGCTCAAACAAGCCACGATTAATGAGCAGGCACTAGTCTGAAGGCCCGTCATGGAGTTGATATTCATTATGGGCTTTTTGCTAACTGGAATTACTCTGTGACCCCAGTCTATCGCTATATAACGGCTCTCATGATTTTCCTCAGTGCCCAGTACATTAGTATAGATGCCTTACTCCACAAGCAATGAAACAGGTAAGAGAAATTCCTTTGTGATTATCATTACACTGGTAGAGTGTTAATGAATGCTAATCAGCACCAGCAGAGAAGACTAGAGTCCCAGCCAAAGCTCATTACAATGTGGCTCGCAATACACATCTAGGGCAATACACACACGCAGGCTCTTTTACACTTGGTATTAAACTGCATCTTGGCAAACTGATCACAGCACTAAATACAAGTTTACACGACCACCAAGACGTCACTTGCCAAGGTGGTCTGGGATGCATTTGACCACATATTTTTCATAGTGTAAACAAGGCCTCCTTATGTGTCCCCAACAAGGACACCACAATCACTGTGAGCAGGGCCATCTGACCTTCTGGTGGAAGTAATGAAATCTGAACACAAGTGGTCATCTAGATGCACCGTAATGCAGAATAGATAAAAATGTAAACAATGACTCCGTTCACTAATGTGTCTCAGCTGCCCACTTGGGATCTGATGGCCCAAGATGCACTTTAGAACCAAGTGTAAACAGGGCCACTCTCACTCACGCGCAGGCTCCCCCCCCCCACAAGCACACATACACTGTATTCACTTTGTATTTATATCTTTGTGGGCACCGTCCATTCATTTCTATGGGCAAAACCCTTATCTCAACAATGACGACCGTAACCCCCACCCAGCCCTAACCTTAATCATAAGTAACCAGACAAAATACAAGACTTTTGGCATTTTTAGTTTTTGATTGCAGTCATAGATTTTTATACAACCCCATTTACAAAAAAGTGGGGCACTGTGTAAAATGTAAACACAAAAGAGAATTTGCCATGACTTACAAATCGCATAA
Organism: Isichthys henryi; assembly: GCA_026776945.1. NCBI lineage: Eukaryota > Metazoa > Chordata > Actinopteri > Osteoglossiformes > Mormyridae > Isichthys > Isichthys henryi. Next base: position 29,582,845 of record JAODJX010000119.1, on the reverse strand, counting down.
CCAATATTTAACTGAAAACAGAACAAAGACAACATATCAAAGGCTGAAATTGAGAAATTGTTTTATGACAAATATATGCTCAATTTGAATTTGTTTCCAGCAACACATTTCCAAAAAGTTGGGACAGAAGCATCAAAAGACTGTACAAGTTGTGTGACGCTAAAGCAAAACACCTGCTTGAATGTCTCACAACTAATTAGCTTAATCAGCAACAGGTCAGTAAGATGGAAAGAGCCTCCCAGAGAGGCATAGCCTGTGCAGTGAAGATGGGGAGAAGTTCACCGCTCTGTGAAAGACTGCATGGGCAAGTAGTGTAACAATTTAAGAATAAATAAATAAATAAATTTGGGAATTTCGTCATCTGCAGTCCATAATATCATTAAATGATCCAGAGAATCGTCTAATTGTCTAAGTGCCATGTCTAATTGTCATTTCAAGGTGAGCTTGGCGCTGCTGAAGGACACCCCCCATCTCCAAAAAAGGCAGGGTTCCATGTTACCCTGTCAGCCTAATCAGCCCCAAGAGTCACATGACCGATCTGCCTTTGTCTAAAGACCATATCCCACAATGCCTCTGTGGGCCTGCACTGGGACTGTTCTGTGTTGCCCCCCCCATCGCTCACTATTTGTATGTCACCCCCTTCTCCTGGGCAGGGGAGCACCTAGACTTTCTGGATCCCCTGACAGAATGCCACTCTGCACCTCCCATATTTTATGTATAATTTAATATATTTAAGGGCCCCTGACAATAGCTAGGCCCCCTGGATCTGACAGGGTATCCATGCCCCTGCCTGCCACACCCCTGGTCCTGTGAGAATGTTATTCATTGCCATTGTATACCTGTATTTGGATGGTATGACAGTCAAGCCCACTGACTTGAACAAAAGAGACCAATGAGAATAACCAAGAAGGAAGTGAGTGTTGGAGTGTCTTGGTATTGAAGACAGGATGAGGAATCAGTCCAAGGCCAGGACAATCCAAACAGGAGGGGCAGAGCAAGGCCGCACTGGGGTGGGGGGCTGCCTGAATTGCTAGGGAAATCCTGTCCTTTTCTTTATCCATTTTCATTGGCATTACTGTGACGTTTATACTTGGCTAATGCTTGTATTCAAAGCAACGTTATTATATGATGTATTGTTTGATTGTATTGTCCTATTGTCTTTTCCACAAAGTGTTTAATTTTATTTTTGAAACTTGTATCTGTCTTGCTTGTCGTTCTTACTTCACTCACTGTGGGGTCTGAGAGCAACATCATTTCAGTCCCCCTGTACATATGATAGAATTGACAATAAAGATATTTGACTTTTTTTTTACTTTAAATTTGCTATGTATCCAAGAAATTCAACAATAATAGCTTTTCTGAGGTACAAAACAGCACATGAAGTGTTTTCAGGAATGGCGCAGGGTGCTGCACCCCCCCACCCCATCTGCATGTGCTCCCACACTCCTGGGCCACATGATCCACTGTTTCGAGGCCCCAGGCTTCCTGACAGGTGGCCCATGAAAAGCCACCCAGCACAGAGCAGCCAGTCAAAACCTTTGAGATTGACGGGGGGCTCAGGAAGTGGGACTGGGGCTAGGAGTGAGATTCTGGGAAAAGGTAAGAAATGCACAAAAGACATTCACAAATAACCCAAGTCAAACGCCAAATAGATTAAAGAGATATTAGAATATTAATTAGCTATATAAAAAACATCATATACATAGGCAACTATTTAGGGATTTCAGTGATATTTTGTCTGCATTTACTTGCCGTTATAAAGCCCTGCAGAGAAGCATGGACAGTTTGTTTTTCGCGCGCACAATGTAGAAACCAAAAATAACCAAAACATGCGCACAACTTTATTAATTCGAGTGCTCGAAATAGCAATTTCAAAGCACAATAAAAGTACATCCTGCGCACATATTTGGGATTTTACGAGTTTGGCTTAGTATTTCGTGAGTACGTTAATCTAAATTGTGCTTCTCAACGGAAGCGTACTTTTCATCTGAAAAATGGCAATGGAGTAATAATCCAGGTTTAACGAGTAGCATTTTTTTGTTTTTCTGAATTAACGAGATAGGGCTAATCATCCTGTTTTTACGAGTAATATGCATATTTTTCTGTTTTTCTAAATTAATGAGATAACATTTATGTTGGTTCATGATCACGGTAAATATAGTCTGCAGTTGGAGATTCAGGATTCCATTTAATTAATCTCTACAGTGCAGTAACGTGAACATCAGTAAACGGTGCCATAATTTGTTACTCAGCATTTTATGAACTAACGTCACCCTCCACCCTGATATCTCTCAATATATACTTTGCCTTTTTATTCTTAAGAGTGACTAATAAACCACTTGACGATTTACCAGGCGCATTTTGACCAGTCTCATCTGTGAATATTTTCACAAATCAAATATAGGGTGTCATTCATAGGTCAGTGCGTGTATCCAGCAGGTAGTAGGAAAAGAGGGTTACTAACAATGAAAGTACTATCGTAAATAACAATAATCAATGCCCCCCATGCAGAGTTAGATGGTGGGGCGGGGGGGCATTCTGTGGCAGGGTGGCCTGCTCTAAAATGCCCCCCCCAGCTAGAATCTTTTCCATATGGCCTAGCCAAAAGTAATTTCTCCAGCACAAATAAGGGGTAAATATGAGTATCTGGTGTAAATTTGGTGCATGTAGCATTTTCCTAGCCAGAGTTAGACAAGGGGGGCATTCTGTGGCAAGGTGGCCTGCTCTAAAATGCCCCCCCAGCTAGAATCTTTTCCTAATGGCCTAGCCAAAAGTAATTTCTCCACCACAAATAAGGGATAAATATGAGTATCTGGTGCAAGTTTAGTGCATGTAGCATTTTCCTAGCCAGAGTTAGACCAGGGGGGCATTCTGTGGCAAGGGGCCTTGCTATAAAATGCCCCCCCCAGCTAGAATCTTTTCCTTATGGCCCAGCCCAAAGCAGTTTCTCCAGCACAAATAAGGGGTAAATATGAGTATCTGGTGCATGTTTGGTGCATGTAGTAATTTGACATACATAACGATTAATTAATTCGAAAAACAGTGCCGTTTTTTCAGATTAATGTAATACGCTTCTGTACTTCTCAAACCCAGAGTTCACAGATTTTGGTTGCTGGACTGTCTGGTAGGGAGAAAACACACTGAGCGTGTGAGGATTCCTGACAACTGGGTTGAGAAATATTGGACTACAAGGTACTGATGTAGAGATCGGATGGCGGAAAAAGAACTGTCAGACACTGACACCTACCGACTATAGATAAAAACTGCAATTTAAGAGATATAAGCCCGTGAACCTGGCTTACCAATATCTCTGTCAAGAAAGCCTGCTGTCGTTAATTTTCCTATGGGTAAGTGGATGGGAACAACGGGTAATGCACGTGTGAGCAGGGTCTTCACTTCACTTTCTGTTGTGCATTAATGAATGTGTGTTATGAATGTCGTCTTTATGGTCTTTTGTCTGTCTTAGTTTGCCGAACTCCCGCCGATCACGTGATTCTCTGAGACCACAAGGCTTCACGTGCAGCTGCCCTTCCTAGTCGATACATGACTCGAATTATCGGCTTCAAGTGTCCCATCATTAGTACACAAAAATAATAAACAGATAAATACATAAAGAGCAAAGAAGGAAAGAAAAAATACATTCAGAAATACACGCTAAATATAATAAACATACATGACAATATTATTTAGTTTTAAAAGACTCTTAGAAATAGTAAAAGCAATGGTATTCAGGGGAGAACCGAAAAAGCACAACAAGCAATTTCCCTCCGGATGCATTTTTTGGCTGCACCTCATTCGTGTTGATGCTGGAAACTAACAATCAAGAGTTTGGGAAGAAAAACGTTTTACTTTGTAGAAAAAAGCTGGCTTCTTACTTACAGGGACGTGTAAGCAGTATTAATTGAGATTTGAGGAATATTATTTTGTTTAAACCATACGGTTCACAAACATATGGGGTAAGTGGAACTAACCGAATGATGAACATTTCGAATTAAGAATAAAGACAAGAGGGCAGGGTTGTCATCACAATGCTGTAAAATTCTTGGACAACTAGTAATTGACCAGAAGTACTGCCTATCGGGACATCGGTCCAGTGGTTTATTTAGAACTGTTTGATAGGAAAATTATGATCCTACATCAGGAACCTGGCATAACACTCACGATTTCAGACTTTCACGCCCGGAGATCTTACAGCAAATCTATACTATACCGTCTAGAATGCTTTAAAAATACAACTTTTTGGTGTTTTAGAGTCCTTGCGTCCAGCTATGGTGTCCTCAAAGCAAAAACGTATCCTGCGATACGTGGAGGAGGGCAGCCTGCTGAAGCTGAAGTCCTATCTTCGGAAGCATCCGGACACGGAGCTGAATTTCCAACATGGCAGGAAGCGCAGGAGCCCCGTCCACCTCGCCTGTGCGCTGGGGAATGATGCGGTGCTCAGACTGCTACTGGAGAGAGGCGCGGACGCGCTGCAGAGGGACAGGCGGGGGAACACGGCTCTGCACATCGCGGCCAGCAGAGCTCTCAAACATGGCCAGACGGGTAATGACACGTAGTTCAGGCAAAAGCTGATTTAATTCATTTTGCTACAACAGCTTCTCCAATGCACATTTGCGGAGAGCCTGCTCTGGACATACCAAAGGCAGTTGAGATACAGTAATCCACACAAACCACACGTCTTTGGACCACAACACAAAACCGAAAAAAGTAGCATGTAATTGGAGAGAAGAAATCACACCCATAATTACTTTAGGTCAGCTGTTCAAACCCAGGTGTGAGGAATCTTCAGCCAATCAGTCCTCTAATTAGTAATCTAATTAGGGAGTTGCAGCGAAAACCTGCACACACACCAGCCCTTTGCGGATAAGATCGGCCACCCCTGATCTAAGGAAACTTCTGTATCAGAAAATTCAACGTCATGCAATGGAGGCAGGATTCGAACAACAAGTTAACTCATTTGTCAGAAATGTTGTCCGGTGTGCAAACTTAATTATTATATCAAATCTCCTCTCCTATAGCCTACAACGACCTTGTGATTCCACTGCAAAAGTATTGCCCTGTTGCTATGGATATGCAAAACTGTGCTGGAGTCACACCACAGGATCTGCTGGAGAGGATGAAGGCAGAGCAGGTGTGTGTATTTCGGAGAGCAAGGGAAAGTCAGGTGTGTGTGTGTGTGGTTTGTAGGTCTGAGAGCTGTGGAAATGTACTGACAGACCGCGAACAGAACTGTAGGCTTTCAAATGTGTAGAAATTCTGTAATGTTTTGTTGCAGTTGCATGATCCACCACAAGAGGGGAGCAGTCAAGCTAAATTGGACTCAGAATCTCAATGGAGGGAGAAGTTACTTGGCGAATGTCAAGATGAGTTTTTTGAGACTTATGGGCATTATGATGGTAAAATTTTTCAGCACAACATGATACAGTGTTATTATTAAAATACTGTTTCATACAATGTGGAGCAGAAAGTCTGTTTATGTGAACAATTTCTTTGATGCAGATGACTCTCTCAGAGACGGTGACCCTGAGGATTTTGGACAGTGGGCAGACCGGATCTGGCGGGAATATCATGGCAAGAGGAGAGCCGAAGCCCAGCGGCGAATGGAATTGGAGGAGCAGAGAGTGAGGCGGAGGAGGCGGCCCGAGAACGCGGAGGCGGGGCGGGAGCTGCAGGCACGGCTGGCGCGTGAGCATGCCGAGTATGTGCAGCGGGCGGCGCGCAAGACGGAGGAGGTGCTGCGGGGGAAGAGGCAGCGGTACGAGGAGCGCTGTGCGGTGGCATTGGGGAGCGACGCCCAGGAGGAGCTGGGTTATGCTGACATCCCCTGGCCTCTGCCCCACGGGTCCGTGTCGGACATGGTTGAGGTCCTGGTGCACGGCGCTGAGCGTGGTGACCCCGCCGCCTTCCGCCGACTGCTGCGCCGCCAGCAGGCCCTCTGGCATCCAGACAAGTTCAGCCAGCGCTGCGGCGGCCGGCTGCGGGAGGCCGAGCGACAGCGCATACTTGACACGGTCACTGCGCTGTCGCAGGAGCTCAACCGGCTGGCACAGAGCGTCAGGTGACCTGGACGCCAGCAGGTAAGTCATCTTGAACTATCCTGGATTTCTACAGGTTCTTGCACAAATTTTAGATGGAGACTTTGGTCCTCATATGAAGAGAATATTGTGTTTCTGCTTGTTAAAGAAAAACTGCAGTATCTTGGCTCTACGTGCTCTACGTGCTCTACGTGCCATCTCTTTTACTGCTGGAGCAGAGCACACTTGCACATCAGCAAGGTGTGCAAGCAGTGAGCACTGATGAACTATTTCTCGTGATCTTCATTTGGCTTTCGAGAGTTACTAGACAGCTGCACTACTTGAGAATTTTTGTCTGAGCTTTGCAGAATGTTCAATCTTAGGCCTTTGTGACTCTGCTTAGCTTTCTGGGTAATTAGTTCTTCTGTCATATCAAGGTCCGAACGGTTAGTAAAGGTGGGTTTCATTTTTTTCTGCTTCGATGGGTTTACCTCTTTGCAGCAGAATACTGTTCAGCCCTCCCTAGTGTGTGCACAAGCAAAAAATAACTCTAAATAGAACAGTTTGTGGCTCACATACTTTTAACTTGCATCCATAATCACATCATTCTGTTTTTTTGCCACGTCTTTCCCGCTATGGACAGCACTTCCAGCTGTGCATTGACCCTGTGTCCCTCACCTGATTGCTGAGCTTCTGCAACCCCAACAGACAGCTGGGTCACTGGCTGAAGGACGTCCCCCCCCTGAGTCGCCACAGGAGGACATGGGCAGTAAGGAATTGGAGGCGATCAGTCTCCAGCGGCTGCAGGAGGCGCAGGCGAGCGATCCGGTGCTGCACCTGTGGGGGGCTTTTGAGGAGCACAGCGGCCTCTTGTCCGGATTCTGGAGGTACCCCAGTGGTGCCCTGCAGCTGCTGTGGTCCTGCTGGGGTGCATGATGGGAAGGGGGCAGGGGCACGTCGGAGCAGCAAAGACATTGGGGAAAACCGTTGCTGGTTTTATCGGCTCAGCCGCAACCAGGACACAGAAGTGACTGTGCACTGTTGTGATGCCTGCACCGCCCACCAGGGTCAGAGGCCTGATCGTCAGTGCTCTGTAAATGGTGGACTTCCTTTCTTTGTGTGGCTGCTTGTTGCATCTGGCAGTGCGCTGTTAATAAACATGGAACATCCATTCCTCTTTATAAGGAGCTGTGTCCTTGTTATTATCGAAGGGATTACCACCTCACAAATCCTCTTACAATACACAGCCACAGAATTGTTTTGTTTCATTCATTTCTCAATTTATGGGTGTGTATTTCTGAATAATACATATTTTTTTGCAAACTGCATCCTGGTTCTTCCCTGTTTCTCATTAATGAAGGGCTTCTTCCTTGCGTTGTGGGACTTAAGTCCTGCATCTAGGAGCCTGATACACACTGACCCAGCAGTGCACTGCACACCTGCACTTAATGTTTCCCATTCCTTTCGAAGGTCACTTGATGTCATCCTCTGATATATGAAAACCTGTCAGATAAGTTAAAGGTCATCTCTGGCATGAGACTGTCGCTTTTTCTGGTCATTCCCAGTGTCTCCTGCTTCATTTTGTTCTTATGTAATGCTGTCTTAGAAATCTTGAACCTGGAAGCAACCTGCTGCTCTGCGTAACCTTCTGCCAGCCAAACCGGGATTAACCGGCTTTCTTTATTTTTTCCGCAGCTGTATATGCGCCTCTAATGTTCGCTGTGGAATCTTACCTGCTGTTCCTGTTGGTGACAAAAATCAGGAGTGTATTATGTTTTTGTGATAATACTGCTGCTAGTCGTCTTTACGTCCTCAGTATGACGGCATCAAGCATTCCGCACCCTATCCAAATGAAATCCGCCAGCGTGGCATGCGGCCTCCGGGCACCAGGTGGTGCTATGACTGCCGTTCGAGCCCGTGTAATAGTTTTTGGCTGGCGAGGGCAGTGTGTCGATAAAATATGGCGCCGCCTAAGAGTAGCAACGTGACTTCAGACAAATCAAAAGATTCCAAAAACACAACTAAAACCGACATTAATACTAAAGCTGATCTTATTATTCAGAGTCGTAAATGTGCCAATGACATCTTCGACATTTTTGAACATTTACAGGTGAGTAGTTGCACGTCGTCCTTGTGTCGACCGGAATAGATCAACCACGGTAGTTGCTTTTCTACATGTTACATAGCAGTTATTTCTGTTTACACTCAAACGAAAATACAATGTTTTTTTAATGGATGCGTGATAACGACTAAAACAGCTTCCTTTCAGACTAGCAAATGAGCATTTGCCCTACGCGTGTCTTTAAGGGGATGCCTGTCTCTTCTCCAGGCAGAGAAAGACAGAGATGTTGTGTGCGCGATTGGAGCCTGCAGCCGGATATTTTGCGCGCTCATGGGTCGGGGTGACCTGTTCGTGGGTCCGCTGCCAGAGGAGGACAGCCTGCTGACCGGTGTGTGAAGAGAACCTCCATCTAAAACGTGTCTGTCGCCTGCAATTTGTGTTCTGTTGTGTTGGGCAACAATATCCTGTCAGTTCCAAAACCCGTTGTTTTCATGCCAGGTAGCGCAAGGACCTAAGCAGAGTAAGATTTGCTTAGCAATTTTGGTTTTACAAACCGAATGATGTCAATATTTGTAGATGAGACTGCCTCCCTCCGCCAGGGTTCACTGATTCCTGTATGTTTCCTCCGTGTGGCAGGAAAACATAGCGCTGATGAGAAGTATGGCATCTTCATGCGGCATCGGTACAATGACTGTGTGAAGCTTCTGCTGGAGCTCATGGCTAACAGGAACCACCAGGTCAAGGTGAGGTTTGCCTTTCAGGAAATAGGGAACATTTTTTTTTTGTACTAGAGTACATAGCAAACTCCATGAAAAAGTAGGTTGCGTGTGGTTTTAAGACCTGGACCTAACAGTAGAGGGTTATAAATTCATATCCTACATCAGTGTTTCCCAACACAATCCTTGGGGCTCCCCGGACAGCCCACATTTTTGCTCTCTCCCAGCTCCCAGCCAATCAGGAACTTCCAGTACCTGGTATGGGTATTTTGGGAGCTAGGACTATACAAAAATGTGGACTGTCTGTGGATCTCTAAGGACAAGGGGTTGGGAAACACTCTCCTAGATAAAGCTGTGCTGTTATGTCTATGAATTTGCTAGTTGATTTCAATTAAACAGAACAGTCGGATGATAATTCTAAAATGTGAGTGTGAGTCGCTTTGGATGTAGTTGCATGAGCGGCAGCTGCACGGTTATGTGAGCTGTAGTCTGACTTCCTGAACCTGCATGTTGATCTGCACGGTTATGTGAGCTGTAGTCTGACTTCCTGAACCTGCATGTTGATCTGCACGGTCACTCCAGGGTTCTTGCTTCATTCACGGAGTGACATGGGAGTGAGTAAATGAACAAAGCCTCACTCTGTGTGTGTGTGTGTGTGTGTGTGTGTGTGTGATCGCCTGTAGGAGGGTGCTCTGTGCACCCTGATGAAGTTTGTCTCTGCGGAAGGACAGCGCCCCCTCAGCTCTGTGGACTGGGACTGTCACTACAACTTCCCCAGGGAGACGCTGAAGGTAAGTTCAAATCAGATTAGCAAGGTCTTCATTTTTCATTGTAATGCATATATGTTTCTATTTTCCTGCTTCTGTGTTACCAGGTTGTGGATCATTCGCCCTGGTGTGAGATGGTACGACAATCTTTTGCAGTGTGTGTGGATGCCTTTTCTGTTTGATTGACAGGTGTTATTTTTCTCTGTGTGCAGGCTGTGGTGTGCGGGCTTCTTTCAGAGAAAGAGGACATGGCTCTGCTCATCTCCAGGTTCCAGGAGTTCCTGGAGATGGACGACGTGCGGTATTATGCTATGGGCCTGGTCAGCGACAGCATGGGTCGAGTCATGGCCCGGACCAAGGGGGTAATGCCCTTCTCCCTTTAGGCTGGAATTAGGGAATTAGGGACATTGTGCTGTGGGTACCTGTATGATACTTACCCATGGCTACTATTTTGTCCATCTGGCTCACAGGCTCTTCATCCCATCTACCAAAACAACGTATTCGCTTTGCTCTCCAACATCAACATGCCGAACCAGGAGTCTGAGCTCACCAACTTCCTGATCCAGATGGACGGTCAGTGAGACCTTCTGATTATTATGTATTGGAGCATATGCTGGTCTGGCCCTTTGATTGGTGCATATTGGAGCACATGCCCGTCTGGCCCTTTGATTGGTGCATATTGGAGCACATGTGCCCGGGAATCTGGCCCTTTCATTGGTGCACATTGGAGCACATGCCGGTCAGTCTTGTGTCCACTGGGTATAGACTGTGTCTCTGTGTTTGTCTGTAGGTGATCGAGGAGACTGGAAACCAGCAAAACTCAAGGTAATTCTGAATGATAACTAAATGATAAACACTATGAAATGGACACATACGTCCATCCATCCATCCATCATCTCCCGCTTAATCCGAGGTCGGGTCGCGGGGGCAGCAGTCTCAGCAAGGAGGCCCAG
>JAODJX010000119.1:29534799-29547665 GCA_026776945.1 Isichthys henryi | reverse complement strand
GTTATGTGTGACTGTGTAAAGCTATGACTATGGTTATGTGTGACTGTGTAAAGCTATGACTATGGTTATGTGTGACTCTGTGTAAAGGTATGACTATGTGTGACTTTGCGGCTGTCTGGCAGAGCTGTCGGAGGTGCTCTGGTCCATGGTGATGCGTCCTGCCCTGCGGCTGGACTCTGGCACTGCTGCCCTCCTCCTGGTGCCCGTTCTGGGTGTGTTCGCCACGCTCACTGTGACCATCCTGCTGCTGATGGAGGGCCTGTCTGCCTTCCTGCACGCACTCCGGCTGCACTGGTCAGTACAGACCCACTCAGGCAGCACATGCTCACTCCTATCCCACTCCTGTGCCCCTGTTCCAGTCTCACTCCTTGCAATGTCTCATTTCTCAGGGTGGAGTTCCAGAACAAGTTCTACAGCGGTGCTGGCATAAAGTTCATTCCGTTCTCCTTCTCCCTCCTGCCCTCTGCCCTGGAGCAGGACACCTTTCTGTCTGACTGACTGAATGTGATTGAAAGTATATCCTCTCTGCTGTCGCTCTGGCACACTGCGCCACTGCTCCGCAGTGTGGACCAGCAGAACCGTGTCTTCAGTCTTCGATGTCTGATTTTCTTTAATTGTTAAATTTGACTGTGCATACCCCCACCTAACTGGAGGCAGGGGTGTATGTTTTATATACAGTCTGCCAAACTCATGACTTTCTTTACATAGTACAAGTAATGTGGCACCGACTGGAAGAGAGCCAACATCCTGCAGTTCCTTTTTGTCCTGTAGGAGGCACTGTAGCTATCTGCAGCCAACTGTGGGGTTGCGGCAGGCATTCAGAAACTGCCGCTGATGAGTACCACACCCTGATCGGCCTGTGTGTGAAGTGCCAGATTCCCTCTGGACAGGACTTGCTGGACCACTCTGCACTCTACAGTGAGACCATGAGAGCAGGTCCGGCCCTCATGCAGCCTGCTTTCTCTCTTTACTTGTGCTTCTCACGGGGAGGCCGGAAAGCGGCTGGTGGCTGGTAGTTTCCACGGAGTCTGCCATCATCCACTGTTGTCTATGAAGTGGATGTTCAGCAGAAAGGCTTACATGCTGCCATAGATGAGGGGCGGAGCTGTGAGGCCTCAATATCACTGAGTGGACATGTATGGTTCTGGAAAAAATGAAGAGAGCAGAACAAAATTTTCAGTTTCACTTATTTCTCAATTTATGAGCCTGTGTAAAATACATTTTTTTTGCAACTCCAGCCTGGCTCTTCCCTGCTTGTCATTATTGAAGGGCTTCTTCCGTGCTTTATGGGACTTTGGTCCTACTTTTAGGAGCCTGTTATGAACTGACCCAGTGCACCTCACACCACATAATGTTTCCCATTTCTTCTAAAGGTCACTTGAGGTCATCCTCCCATTCATGAGGCACAGTTGGATAAATTGACGGTCATCTCTGGCATTACACAGTTCCGTCTGTCTTCTACCTGGCTGGTTTCTGGTCATTCCCAGTGTCTCCTGCTTCACCTTCTTCTTGTGTCCTGCTGATTTAGAAACTTTGAGCCTGGAAGCTGCCTGCCTCACAGTGTAGCCTAATGCCAGCAGAACCAGGATTAATCTAGCTTTTAAAAATGCATATTTTTTTAAATATATAGTGTGGTCTCTTCATTTTTTCCAGAGCTATATGTGTTAAGAGGAGCGTCAAACACTATTCTGTCCACAAGAGGGAGCCAGTACAACATCTTGTGTGCGTCACACAAGTGAAATTAGGAGTGAAAATAATCTCTGATTTTAGCGTTTTTTTGTTTTAATATTAGAGCTATAGGTTCACTCACATTTCTGTAATATGATTATTGTGCTATTGCTAATGCACTGGATATCCAGACAGGAGGCTGTGCCCGTCTGGGCAGACGATAGTGCTTGTCTGGCTATGTATGAACCAGTTGTGTGTTTTGCCTAATTATAAGCTAATAAACCTCATTACTTTAATTTCTCCCCGATCCAGTTTTGCCTGGGGATATGTTCAGTGTGTTTTTATTTAATTTTACCTCAGAATTTTGGTGACCTTTGTTTATTAATCATAATTTTAGGTAAATTCAGTCTTCCTATGATGTTTTTTTTATGTCAGTGGTGATTACCTGGCCCGTGGATTAAATAGAACATACAAATAAATGTTCTGAGTTTATATTGGGTTAACTACAGTCCTGCAGCGCACCCATTTTTATCACGGCAAATAAAAATCCGGATTTTAGAAGAAAGTGGAAAAAATCAGCAGTTACCTATAACGAAGTTCAGCTGGAGAGCAATGAGTTAATCGCGACGGTCTCTTTCAATACGACATACAAACAAATTTCGTTTTTCTCGATTGACATTTTTTCATAATGGTGGGAAGCCGTAGTTGTAATCGTGATTCAAATTCGATTAATCACACAGCTCTGCTAAAGATTGTTTGTTTTGTATGCATGCATGACAAAGACATAGCGCCCTCATCAGGCAAGCTGTGACTATAGCCATGCTACATCATAAAGAAGTTTATTTTTATTTTGCGTAATTACGAATTCAGCTGCTATAGAACTGATAGTTCAACGGCGGAATAGTTGTTTTATATTTTTCCCTTTTATTTATGTTTACGTTTCGGAGTATAATAAAACTTCAGTGCTATGGTCGAGTGCTGCAGTGATTCAGGAAATAAATAACTGGTTGAGCAAGCAGACAGAGCAACTTCGGGGAACTGCTTTGCTCGGGTGTCCTGTCGCAGAGTTGCACTAACCTGCATTGACACTCCATCGTAAGCATTACGCCACCTGTTGCCCCCTTAAGCTGGAAGACGCGATGAACATGAGTAAGTGCTGCTTTTACGGTGTTTGAGGTCTCCATTACTAGGAGCACGTTGGGCATCTGGACCAGGACATTTATTCCGAGTCATTAAAAGCGGTCACAATGAGGATTACCACGTCACGCGACTTGACTTTGACCGAAAATCCAGAAGTAAGAGAGACATTTAATTCCTAGTATAACAACCTGGATTCTCTTCTCGATCCTACCCGTGTCAGGACGGACCCCTTTATGATCCTTATGAATGTTACGCACTGCGGATGGTCTTGCTTTACGTATATGAATTGTTAACATTGTTATTGTTAATCTTATACTGTTAGACTTAGTATTGAGGTAGCATCCGCTTCCTGCAGCGTGTGTGATTGGGCAGGTGTGGGATATAAGAGCAGAGTCGGCCCGTCCCCATCGCATAGCATGCGTATCTGAGGACGGACGGACTGACGGGAGAGGATGCTTTCTGCCGGGGTCACGTTGCTACTTCTCGCCTCCTGCTGTGCAGGTACGTTTACTATAATTTTCATATGGTTTTCCATATTTTTCTGGTCAATCAGATCACATATGTCGAATGTTCAACATCAGACAAAACACTAAACCAAATGACAAACCGCTCTGAGTGTAAAAGATGCTCCAGATGCCTGACGTGCACTGCTTACATGTCATGTCTCCGCAGCTCTTCCCAGCTGCCGTGGGAGAATCCTTCAACCGGAGCTGAACGAGCAGCGCTCCGTGGTGAGACCACCGTAATCACTGAGTAAACAAGGGCTTACACTTGGTCGGGACGATTGGCCACAGAGCCTCACCCCCCTCTCTCTCTCACTATATATATCTATCTATATATCTATCTATATCTATATCTATATCTATATAGTGTCAACAGTATAATATGCGCGCACAACACAATTATCTTATGCGCACAATGTAGGCTATTATTGCCATGGCACAAGAAGTTATATTCTGCAATTTTACCAACTCTCAGGCATCTTGTGTGACACGCTTTCAGATTCATACTCACGCAAAAATCTTACGGCAAGTCTATATCATTCCATTATAAAGCTAAAGCGCTGACGTACTTTGCAAACCCTAGAGACTTTTTGTGAGATTTTCATTGTAATAAAACAGTACTTGACTGGAAATGAAAATCTCACGCCAGTTAGCTGGCAGCCCTGATTGCGGCCACTATACAATTAGACTGTTGATAACATGCACATGTAGCGGCGAACACAGCAACTAAAATTCTATTTCAGTGTCTCAGTGCGGTAAAGTTACCCTCATATTCGAAATTCCGTTTTACAATCTGCAGTATCGTTTGATTTCATGTGCGCTCACGGTAATATATTACACGCAACAATTTTATTGTGAACACTAAGTATGTTGTGCGCACAAGATAATCTATTGTTTGCTCAAAATAATACCATGTATGTGCAGTATACAGGTATCCGTCGACTTGGGTTCTATCCACTAATCCCCGATCGAATTTACGTTAGAGTAAATAATACTGTAGGCGCACGTAGAAGTTCGTTAGTCCCTGCGTCGCTAAGTTTTCTATATTATTATATTATATAAAGTATTCATATTATTACTTGCCATAGAGTACTGTGTGTATATTACAGTAGACCTACTATAGTTAACGGCTCTTTCAGCTTTTCCAGTTTTCTCATTTAATTTAGTGTGTTATATAACTTTACGTGCATGTAAACAGTCAGCATTGGCTTAAAGCCGAAAGCACTCACCAAACAAAGTAACTCTCACCACAGAAACCACTATTCCGTAATCTGCTTGAAATGCCTCAATGGAATTCCAGCCTTTTATTTCTGTGACATGGTGAGGTCACCTCGTAACATAATCCTTATTGTCTGCCTACCTGCAAGACAGGGGCAGATCGTGTAGGGCAGGCTGACCGGTGTGAGAAACCGGCCAATCAGAGCACATTGTGCTCATCAGGGATGGAGCTAAAAGGTGAAACAGTGTTTCAGGGGGAATTATGTACAGAGTGAGTGAGACGTACAGTATGAGAAAAATGTGTTTTTGGAACATTGAAGCATCCGTTCTAGGAGAATGTAAGAACATAAGAAATTTACAAATGACCAAGCTCGTTTGGGGAGAACTCAACTAATAGATTTAAAGGAATCCAAGGTTTTAGCTAAATTATGAACAATGAACATGAGTATAATAGGCCCCCTATGTCTCACTTCTCCTCTATAACTATTGAGATTAAGCCCAAAATTACCAGCATCTGCTGGTCCCAGTCCCAATTGCGGACAGAAGTTGACGGTTACCGGTAATTTCTACTCCACACAAGAAAAAAAACAGTTTTTTGTGGGACTTTTCGGGCTCTCTGTGCACATTTGAGCTGATGGACAGTGTGAATGCAGGTGTAAGTAGAGGCCCAATGGACTGTTAAAATCACTCCATTCTGAGTGAGAAAGGCTGTGCCAAGATGATTTATAATCAAACGCATCACAGGTTTTAATACAGTTACAGTAAACGTATAGATCAAGAAAGAGTAAAATTTACCGATGTGGATATTTCATCAATAATAATAAAAACAGCTACCATTTTGCACACATGCATATACAGGTGAAAGTGATTTCTTTGGGCTGAGGGGGTCAGTCTGAGTGTAGGGTCAGCTAACAGCAGTGCGGCTGGATCAGTAAAGAGCATTTCAAATACCCGCTTCCTCACACTTGAAACCACTTGAAAATTTCACTTCTCCTTTAATGGTGAAGTTATTATTTTTGAGTGAAAAATCGCTTTCACCTGTATATGCCAGCTTTGGTTTGAGCAGCCTTGGTACCTGCCGAGGCCGTCCCAGTGGACACTAATCTTAGGGAGATGTTGCAGCATATCCATCCATCCATCCATCCGTCCATCCGTCCATCCATCCGTCCATCCATCCATCCATCCATCCATCCGTCCATCCATCCATCCACTCACCCGATTTCCAAATTCAGGGTTGCAGGACATGTAAACTGTCTTTGAGAGCATTAAGAATCTGGACTGTGTGTGTTTCGCTCTGAATGTATATGGTCTCCAGAATTTCAGCTTTTGCAGACAATGATCTGTTTTGTTTTCTGTGGCAGGGACAAGACAGCTGTAAGGACTGTACACAGATCTTGGAACTATTTGCAGACATGGTATCCAATAATGACACCCAGGTGAGCAATCACACACACACACACACACACACACACACAAACATGCTTACATGTTTGTATTCATATCTTTCTGGGAACTGTCCATTCTTTTCTGGGGGGCAAAACCCTAATCCCATCAATGACGACAATCGTAACCCCTACCCAGCCCTAACCTTAGACACAAATGATGTTTTTAGTTTTTTGATTAGTCACAGATTTTTATAAAATTGAGTTTCCCTTTGTGGAGTCCCCACAATGTCAAAATGACAGGTCTTAGAATCTCGGACTTTGACCAATGTGAGGATGTGCAGAAAGATTTGAAACCCGGGTCGACTGATTCACTGAAAAGAACCAGTTCAAAAAATCGATTCGTTCATGAATTGGACATCACTGTTGTTCACTTGGATAGCTGCTCATGCATGCAAGTAGTGTTTCTCGTTAAGATCGTATCGTATTGTAGTTCCCATAGTCCTTTTCTGTCCGACAGAAAATTGTGAAAATACAAATGCAATCCTGCATTGCATTGGACTTGGTTGCTAATATATCAATCATGTTACAATGATTTGACACATGCAGTAGGACTTTGCAATGACACATTGCGGTACGACTGATTGTATAGAATACAATTAGGTGACCCTACAGCTTGGAATTGGGGCACTGTCACTGGGTCTCTCGCCACTGGAAGCTTTATAGTCACAGTCTATTATGGTGGAATCTACTTTCGTTTGGCACAGGTGTGCTTGCTTCTCTGAATGATCACGACTTCTGCATTCTGCCCAGTGATTCTCGGTTTCACTTCCCGTTAGGGGATGATGTCAGAGTCCCATAGCTGCTCACACCTGGTTCCTCCTACATTTCCTGCTGCCTTATCAGAGCAGAGCCACAGAACAAATCATTAGCATTCCTAGTCATCTTTGAATAATAATTTGTATGCTAAATATACTGTGATATGCTTTTATGATTTGAAATGATAATGATTTCATTGAACCATTCTGATCTACTCTGGCACTGACTTGTCTTTCTCTTTGGCAGGAGAAGATCAAGGATGCCCTACATTACCTTTGCAACCTCCTCCCTTTGCCGAAAACCAAGGTCTACTGTGTGCAGCAGGTGGATAAATACCTGCCTGTGGCCATCAGCATCCTGGTAAAACAAATTGTAGGTGAATAATCAGCACCACATAACCAGCACCATCTAGTTGACACTGATTAATCAGACAATCACTGTTTAATTGACACTGCATACTCAACACTGCATAAATGATACCACATATTCAACACTGCATAATTAACACTGTATAATTGACACTGAAAAATTAGCACCATATAATTCACACTGTTTAGTCATATTAATCAATATTGTGTAAATGACACTGAATAATCATCCTGATGAACAGCATATATTTGACACTGCAAAATGAACACTCATGTAGTCATGTTGATGTCCATACTTAAGAGCACTGGTTACCTGATCTGATCACTGTTGATCTCTATCTGAATTCATTTTTTTTGACTGGTTGTTATATCAGTGGTTGATTCCATGTATTTATTTATAAATTTGTTTTCTCTTCTTTACAAACACTGTGTTCTTCATTGAACAGTAAAACCCTAAACACTTAACAGCTTCATTTGAAAAGGGGGACATTTTTCTTTCCCTGTTAATGAGTGGAAGATACACTGGCACCAAAAATGGAGCTAATGTTCATCTAGACTGAAACCATCCATCTTCTACAGAACCCTGGCATGGTATGCAAATTCTTAGGGATATGCAAGAATCAGTCAGAGGACAATGGGGCGGAGATCCTGATCAGTGGCACAGCCAAAGGTGACATTACAATGACCGAAGGCACAGAAACATCACAGGTAACCCTTTGTGCTCATCGTCTGTCATGCGGCTGAAGGTTTTGTCTGACAGGTAAAGGTGTAATTCAGTTCCCTTTGACTCCCTGTGTGTCTCCCTGTAGGCAGCAGCTCTACCTCAGTGTGCCATCTGTGTTTTTATCATTGAAAGGTTGGAGTGTCTGCTGCCCAAGGATAAAACTGTGGTAACATAAACATACGCGCAAGTAAACATCAATGCATAACTCATAAAGACAAACACAGACACTGAGACACAGAGACAAACACAGACACTGAGACACAGAGACAAACACAGACACTGAGACACAGAGACAAACACAGACCCAGAGATAAACAGACATGAAAGACAGAGACTGACACAGATACTGAGACACACAAGGAAACCAAGAGTCAGAGGGGAGAAATGTGCTCAGTCATGGAGTCACTCGTTAACTTTAGTGAGATTCCTGGCTCTGTGTGTTTGCCCTGATGCCTTAACCCCTGCTGCTGTTGTACCTTTTGGCCCTTGCAGGCTGCCATAGAAAAGCTACTGGACCATGTCTGCAGCATACTGCCCAAACCCACGCAGCTGCTGTGTAACAAATTTATAAGCACCTTCAGTGGGAAGCTGGTCAACCTGCTGCTGTCTTCAGCCGCTCCCCGCGCCATCTGCACCATTTTGCAGCTCTGCCATGGCGAGGAGCTGCCCCCTCCTGGTCAGTGGGGGTGGGAGCTGGTATTCATGCCCTCCTCCTTCAGCAGTGAGTGATGTGAGTGATGACTATCACCTGCCCATTTCTTTCCTCCTCCAGTCGAAATCCCACCCACTGACTGTCAGTCCTGCCAGACGGTGGTGATTTTGTCCCATTTTTACTTGGGCTCCAACGCCACTGACCTACAGACTGCCTCCTTCCTGCAGAATGTTTGTTGGCTCCACCCATATGCCATGCCAAAGGTCAGCTCCACCTCCTGACAAAGGGATGTATGTGACATATAACACAAAAACTTTATTGTGGTTGTGCATGTACTCTGTGACTCTGGTGTGTCACCGTGGTGGGTTGCGTGTTGTTCCAGCTCTGTCTGTATCTTAGAGCAGTGTTTCTCAGCCTGGTCCGCACTGGATCCAACAGTCCATGTTTTTGCTTCTGCTTGGGCACTGGGAGGGAGCAAAAATGCGGACTGTCTGGCAGGTAGCTGGACCGGAGGAAAAACATGGACTGTCTGACAGGGAACTGGGAGGGAGCAAAAATGCGAACTGTCTGACAGGGAGCTGGGCCGGAGCAAAAACATGGACTGTCTTGAGAACGGCTTACAGGGCTCCTCTTCTCATTTTTGATTTTTTTCTGATTTCAGTGTGAGCTTTTCACCCAGCGCTTTGGGTCCCAGCTGCAAAGTGTTCTTGGTAAAATGAGAAGCGCCCAAGACATGTGTGAGGTATGCAAGTACCTGCTCTTACCACTTCTTACAAGAAGTACTGCTTTCACAGTGACACTAAACCACATCCTGGGGGCAGTGTTCACCTCAGTGGGCTAAGCCTCTGTGCCTATGATCACAAGGTTGTTGGTTCAAGCCCAGCCTCAGCACATCTGAGGCCCCAGCTCCTTGGGTGCTGCTATGGGTGGCTGCCCGTTGTGGCTAACACCTACAGAAAGCAAGTTTGGGGAGGCATAAAAAGAATTTCCCCTCAAGGATCAATCAAGTATTATTATCCTTCACAGTGACACCAAACTACAACCTTTACAGTGATGGTAAGCACAGTGACACTAAACCACAGCCTTTACAGTACAGTGATGGTAAGCACAGGCCTGCCCTGGTGGTCCCACACACAGGCTGTACCATACAGCACCACTAATAAACAAGCAGGGTTGGTTTCACTCATTCACGGCTGTCCTCAGGAGGCCGGCCTGTGTGCTGCTGTCAGGGAGACTGAAGCGGAAGTCGTTAAACGCTGTACCAGTGGCGGCCGTCAAGTGTGCAGAGACATGAGGACAGCTAAAGCCTGCAACGTGAGTGCAGTGAACACTGGAGAACAGAGCATCCAGTGGGCAGACTGGGAACTCAAGCTTACTGACAGGAAAGTCAGACTAAAGTAACTGTTCGTTAACTAATGGCGTATGATGTTACTTTGCAGTCCGTCTCATTCTGTGAGAAGTTTTTCTGGCAATAAGGATCAAGCCACTGGAGAGGAAACTTCCACTGCACGGTAAAATCATTCATACACTGATCGTCTGCTTGGTGCTTATGAAATATCACTTTTAATTCTGACCCGTATGCACAGCACACTAAATTAAAACATATTACCATGGGCACTTAATTGTACACTATTAATGAAATACATGTGCTATCATTTCCATTATTTTAGTATTAATTTCAAATACACGCCAGCTACCTGCCAATATCAGGAATGTTAACAAATATTGGCCAAATAGCAGTATGTCATTCATCTCTAACCTGGGCTAACATTGCTATTTACTTAGTTATCTAATTAACTACCTCAGGATCTTGACCATTGCTATCGCACCTTGTACAAAAGAACGACGGTGGAGGTGGATTGCTAAGCTGCTCCCCCCCCCTCGGGTAATTGCCCATCATGTTCTTGCCGGAATCCACCACTGTGACTGTGCTTCTGGTTGACAACTCGCTCGTGTGCCAAACGTCAGACAGCTTTACACTTAGGGACCCTTAGCCAAACAGGCACAATATTTGTGATTGGCAAACCAAACTGGCCATTGTGATCGCGGGAAATTGCATGGTAACCTGCATCGATATTTATTGCTGGAGATTAATCAAGCATGATCTCTCAGGGTTTTTTGCAGGTTTAAAAGAATAGAATAGAATAGAATAGAATAGAATATCTTTAATGTGATTGTAGATGTACAGTGAAATTCTATGTACTTTCTCAGCCAAAGCTACATGCAAAGGCAGCCTGTGGTATTTTGCGCTGCCAGATTAAAGTGTGTTTACTTTCAAATTCACACCCGTTTTCAAAGCACACACTTTGTTTGTTTTCAGCTTTCTCCACCATCGCAACCAGCAGCTGGCCAGCAAGTTCCAGACCTGCCTTCACCCTCAGATTTCCACATCTTATCAGCTTGGACAAATATTCATCTACAATTGGAGTGTTTTTTTATTATTATTTTTAGAGACGTTTCTAAATCCTTTGGCAATAGCACTCTAGGCTTGTTTGATGAGCACGTTCCTCCTGTGAAGTCACTCTCTGTTCTGCTTTTCTAATCTAACATCTTTTTCTAATCAAAGTTTAAATGAATGCTTCTGCTTCTAACCACAGCAAATATTAATCCAGACACCAGCATGTCTGCTGATAAACTTGTGTTTTCGAAGGATATATGAAAGAAAATATGCAGAAAATTTTCAGTGTGAACAACGACTTGAGTGTGGGTGCAAAGAGGCACTTAAATGTGATTAAATGTGTTTTCTTACTCACACTGGCCTTGCAAATTGCTTTGATTGCCCCTAGAGAGCGGCAGTCGTTGTACATGTTAGTCTCCTTACACATTACATTAAATTAGATATAGTAGTCAGCGTGTGGGTCATCTTAATAAATGGAGAGCGTAGCTCTTTTAAATGGGAGAAGCGGCCTTTTTAATAATCAGAAGTCTGAGGCCCACAGTGGCACAGACATGGAAGCCAATAAAAAAACGTTACAGTCACACACATGGTTACATGGTAACGAAAACGCACACGATGTTATTTACCATTTACAACATAAATACATAAATGCACAGGGAAGACAGTCATCAGGAAGTGGAGAAAATAAGGGACAATAGTGACGTTACTGAGAACTGGATAAAGAGACAAGACGAAAACTGATGAGGGAGGTTCCCATGAGGCCTACAGCAACACTGAACAGTTTTTTGCTACTCAATGTGAGCGCAGTGACTTCCGCCTGCTGTGATGTCATGTGCGTGACCTTTGCAGTATGAGGAACATCAGATAAGAGGGTGACGATCTGGGAGCATTTTACACCGTAATACCAACTTGTAGCACAGCAGTCTGCAAAGTTCATGGAGGTGGGAGTAGCGAAAAATTCCACTATGCATAGTGCACTCAATAGTGCGATGGAAAAATGGATGATTTGGGAGTCACTAGGTTAGGCTGTTTTGCACACTCGCTACAGCTTGTGATACAGGGGTGGCTGATATCTCAATGCGGAGTAAGTGACTCTGTTGTCAGTGGGGGAAAAATTGTGGACCATTTTAAGCATTCGCCACATACGTATACTCTTTTGGGCAATATTCAAATTGAACTGCAAATGGCTCAAAAACACTTAAAACGAGATCTACAAATGAGGTTGAAGAGGACATTATGGATGTTTCTTGCAACATACAGTTTTTCATCCGTATTTGCTAACTTTAAAATATATATACTGCTCCAAAAAAATAAAGGAACACTTTTATTTTTTTTAACAGCATATAGCATCAAGTCAAACTTCTGAGATATTGATCTGGTCAGTTAAGTAGTGGAGGGGGTTGTTAATTCAGCTGCTTTGGTGTTAATGAAATTTTCAACAGGTGAACTAGAGGAGCAACAATGAGACGACTCCCAAAACAGGGATGGTTTAACAGGTGGGGGCCACTGACATTTTTCCCTCCTCATCTTTTCTGACGGTTTTTTCACTAGTTTTGCATTTGGCGACGGTCAGTATCACTACGGGTAGCATACCTGGACCCTACAGAGGTTGCACAGATAGTCAAACTCCTCCAGGATGGCGCATCACCTTTGCCAGAAGGTTTGCTGTGTCTCCCAGTCTCAAGGGCATGGACGAGATTCCTGGACACAGTCAGTTACTCTAGGAGAGCTGGACGTTTCCCCCACTTGCTGGTATACATACATCCATCCATTTTCCAAACCGCTTATCCTTACTAGGTGGCCGGGGAGAGGGAAGTCTGGGCCTCCCTGCTGAGACTGCTGCCCTCGCGGCCCGACCCCGGACCAAGCGGAAGATGATGGATGGATGGATGGGTCGCTGGGGGTCCGGAGCCTATGGGCAATGGGCACGAGGCAGGGAACAACCCAGGATGGGGGGCCAGCCCATCGCTGGGCACACTCACACACCATTCACT
>JAODJX010000119.1:29483651-29507719 GCA_026776945.1 Isichthys henryi | reverse complement strand
CACTGTATCACAGGATCCTAGCAAGTGAACACTGTATTACATGGTCCTAGCAAGTGAACACTGTATCACAGGATCCTAGCAACTGAACACTATCACAGGATTCTCTTAACTGAACACTGTATCACAAGATCCTAGCAACTGAACACTATCACAGGATTCTCTTAACTGAACACTGTATCACAGATCCTCCCAACTAAAGGCTGTATCACAGAATCCTTGTTACCGAACCATCCATCATAACACAGGATCGATGTAAACAAGCACTGTAATGGATCCTAAGTTAATTAGGTTTGCTGTTAGCTTCACACCTAGGTCAGGTTGGCTTCTTGATTTTGACAAGGCCCTTGTCCACGAGGCACCTGTAGAACTCCTGGATGTAGGTGTACACACACTTCCAGTCTGGCTCCTCCATCCGCACCAAGTCATCCACTTCCAGCAGACAGGGGACGTTGGCCTGCTGCCTGGAGGGGGAATGGGGATTGCCTGCTGTCAGTGAGGGCGTGCTCAATCACTGTGTGTGTTTGTGTGCAGACTGTGCTTTTGGGTGTGCGTTAGGCACCGACACTGACTCTGCTACACTGAACGCTGTGTGGAAATTGTGCCGCCGCTGCCTAGGGTCCAGTGCGCTGTAATCGAAGGCCTGGGGAAAGAAGTTATGCACCAGGGCACAGAAGGCCAGGCCGTCAGCCCAGCTGGAGGAGAAGTTCTGGATGTGGACATTCTGCTCCGAAGGGACAGGCGAAGAAGGACAAGAGTCAGACACAGGAAGACCAGCACACACACCAGCACATGCACACACTGTCAGACGTGAAGACCTGTGCCTGTATGCTTCCGCTTTCCCTGAACTCTCATATTTCAGCGCAGTGGCTCAGTGGGTAACACTCCAATCTCCTCTCTGTCACAAAGCATGTCATTTGTGTGCATTTTTGTCTCTAAATTTCCTTCAGTCTGACCTTCTGTCCTGGGTCTAACTATCATGTGCTCACACTCACCTCATACATTTGGGTCTTTGCCCGACACCAGTCCAACAGCATCTGCTTGACATTTTTGTTGTTGGTCCCAGAACCAGGCGAACGGCTAGGTCTTTGGATCCGGACAACAGCTGGACCAGCAGCTCTGGCATGGTCAAGAGAAGGACATGCACACAATGATGACATGGACATGACCAAACTCAAAACACAGAGGGTTACAAGGGAACACAAAACAGATGGCCTCATACAAGCCGCACATTCCGGAAAGATAAAATGCTCTCAAATCCATATTCTACCTATCCACACTCCTCCCAACATTTGTCAATCTCCCCTCTTCTCACTCTTCATCTTTTTATCTCATATTTGAACTCAAAGTGCTTTGTTGGCAGGAATCGGTGTAAACATTGCCGGTGCGGTACTAGGGGGTTTATGGTAAATATAAATATTTTGAGATGCCTCTCCAGCCCTAACTTACCCTGTGCTCTCGCTCTCCAGCTTCTGAGCCAGGGCTCGGGGTGACTGTGCTGAGAAAGTCTTCGGCTTCATCATCTCCTTGCGTTTCTCTGCTTGTCTGCGCTCAAGCTCTGCCAGGCCTCCACGGGTCTGCTCCCCAGGCTGGGGAGGGCTGAAGAGAGTCCGGGGTTCGACAGGGAGTCCGGGGTTCGACGGGTCAGGAGTCAGAAAGGAGTCAGTCAGAGGTTAGCATTGGGTCAGTAAGGGGTCAGCATGGACTCAGGTGTACTCCCCATTCTCCTATTGGTCTCCGCTCACATTACACTTAATGATCCAGGCCCGAACACACTTCTGTCATCAGCATGGAACTTTTTTGAGTTGATGAAAATAAAAGGAAAGCATCATCACACAGCACAATAAAATTCATGATTAATATGTTTATTTTTCACCTTACTTGGAGTCATTTTGTGCACAATGACACATGTAGATTTATCTAGTTTGCAACAGTGATTTTAGTGATTTTTATTTATTCCTACTGCACGTATAAGGTACCTGTGTCTGTGTTCTGTATCTGGGCACAGTTAGCAATCACACTAGCCAAACAAACTGGACGTTGGGGACAAAGGTGCTCAGGCATGGAACAAATCAGCTAGTGTGAATACGCCCTCAGTCAGGGGTCAACAAGGGGTTAGTAAGGGGTTAGTAAGGGGTGAACGCGGAGGCTGCCAGGGTTCAGCAAACGGTGCAACCCTTCTCACAGTCACCTGTAAGCCAGCTTCGTGATGGAGGAGCTGGCTTGTTGATGAGACGTTTGGATCGACCGTCCTGGCAGGGAGAGAGAAGAGAAATCACCATGCAGGTGAAAAGTTAAACTGGAAACTTGAGGCTGACTGGCTGAACGATAGGGGGGGGGGGCGTTCTCACGGTCAGGGTCGTGTCTGCCACTCTTCCTGGGTAGACACTCGTCTGTCATTCTGCCCTGACTCCTCACCATCAGTTCCTCAGCACCCCCGCCTGGGTGCCCCTTCTGCTCCTTCCCCTGCTCAATGAGGTCCCGTTGGCCTGGAGGAAGATGTAGAGCAGCAGTAAACTCCACATTCCCCATCATGCCTTGTTCTGGAAACTGTCACATGCGATTGGCCCCCAGCATTCAGGGTGGATGCAGGATGCCAGCTGTAATCACCATGCTTGCAGGACACAACAGCTGCACTGCAGCTCAGAGATACGGCCTCCATGCCAAGAAGAGCAGGGTCCTTCTCCATCTCCGGCTGAAAGTACAAAGAAGAGCAGGAACCACTTAGTGGGCTGGAGCCCAGGGCCTGGGGGTCAATGCAGGGTGGTTCTGGAGGGCCAGGGCCGGGGTTAACGTGAAGTGGGGGCACGATGGTTGGGGGCCTGGGGGTTAACACCAGGGAGTAGGAGTAGAAAGGATGGGGGCCTAGGGCATAACATGGGACGGGGGCAGGAGGACCTTGTAGGGACATGCTGTCCTGGGGTTCCTGCCTCATGCTCTCTTCCTGCTGGGATAGACCCCAGGCCCCCAGTAGCCATGTGCTGGATAAGCGGTTTTGCAAGATGGATGGATGGATATCCTCCCCCCCCACCCTCTCTGATTCTCTCTCTCTTTCCCTCTGTCATCTCTCAGGGATTCATTCCTCTCTCTCTCTCTCTCTCTCTCTCTCTCTCTCTCTCCCTTCCTCCCTCCCACTTCAAAAACATGCACATACATCCTTAACTGAGGAGACTCTTTCTTTGGTGCACTTCTCAGCATGGCTTCATGCAGCACACAAACGTTTGTCCCCAAGCGTGGAGAAAATCTCAGAATACAAAACCAAACCAAAGAAAAATAAGGTGTCTGAAACAGACAAAAGACACTTCTGTCAGATGCAGTTTCAGGGCTTTAGCTGGTCAGATATGCACACACAGCCTTACCTGGGCAGCTTTGTCCACAGTTATCTCTGTTATTAAGAGAAAGACAGTGACATGAATAACTGTCATCCGTTACTTTATTGAAAATAATTAGCACTGTGCTGTGTTTATATATACAGTCCATACACAGCTCATGGTGTTTAACTGTAATGTTCGGCTTGTTGGTTTTACATTTCACACCATAAATTATCATGTGAACGTCTATACCGAAGGCTTTTACCATGAAAAACATGGTAAATGCAGCAGTTAAATCACAGCAGCTACGAATTAGCAGGTGAACACAGCAGAAAACACTGATAGTAAAACGTTAAAAACAGCAGTGAACCAGTGAGCATTCATCACAAACAGCGTTTGTCTGATTCGCGGGATGGATCATGGCAGAGACATATTTCCCATAATCCCTCACTCAGATAACCGTGTGTGAATAAGTAAGGAGCAAAGCCATGGGGGGGATAGGGTTAGGTCCACCCTCACCTGTGCTGTGCCCCGGTCTGGATGTGGAGCGGCCGCCCTTGACCTGGATGGTGAGTGAGACGCTCATATCTCTGCTGGTCTCCTTCGCTCTCAGCCCCAGCACCACAGCTTTTTAGTGGTGATGCCACACCCCCAGGCTACAGCACTGCCTCCCCTGCTGCTGCCCCCGCCCCATCATCGATGGCTTCTGTCTTCCCTGAAGCCGATTGCCTTCATCTTTCCACACTTCTCTTCCTCTGGAGGGAAGCTTAGCATCTGAGCAGGTTGGATTTTGGGGTCCCCTATGAAAATTTTTGCATGGGGGTGGGAGTCCCCAATGACACACTTTGCCAGCCCACAGCCCCATTGGCCCATGCGTGCCACATGACCAATTCACTCCATATCACTGGGCTTCCCAACGAATCCAGGGGGCTACATTAGCTTTGGAGCATTGAACTTCCTGCCAGAGTTAGGGCGGGTTTAATGTGGAGGAGCAGGGAAATACCACTTTTCCTTATTAAGGCAAAGCAGGACACAGGCGTACAGCGAAGGGGCTGGTGTTTACATTACTCACCCCGCAGATCCACACACCGTGTGTAAGAGCAGAGACACACACACGATCTGAAGTAAACCATCTGTCTGGGAAGGACCGACACGACCAAGATGCGCCAGCCCCTGGCCTGTTTATTGGCGGCTTTTCAGAGTTAAACGCGTGAGCACAATCCTGCTTTCGTGGCGACACCCTGGCAGGATCCCGTCATTAAACACGCAGTCAGTGATAAGGCAGCGCCAGCCTGAGGGTGAGGCCAGTGACAGGGCTGACTGCCTGACATCATCGCCACACATACAGCCCTGTTCTTGGAGACCCACCAGGGTGGCTAATCAGTGACCAGACTGCAGCAGGTGCTCCAGCCTGGGGTGGGGGTCAGCCTCAGCGTGCCCAGGTCTCACACAGGCTCCCTCAGGTGTCTTACCTGGTCCCTTCTGACCAGGTCTGGTGCCTCCTGCTCACCACCTTCATCACATGTTTATGTGTAAGTGCCTGCAGCTTCCATATGAAGTAAGAGACACCAGATGAAGTAAGAGACACCAGATGAAGTAAGAGACACCAGCCTTTAGTCTTTATTCTCAGTAACATGAGCAAATATACATAATAATAATAATAATAATAAACAAAAAATATTCTCCCAGCAGTACCAAAAGACTCAAAGTACTACAAATACTACTGGAGCCTACACAACACAGTGAGTTGGCGCCATCCAGTGGCCGATAATTAAACTTGTAAAGGCAGAAAACCGATTCAGGAATTACTGCCCCCTATTTGTGAAGCAAGTCTGAAAGTGCCCACAGCTATGCCGGGTGACATTAAAACAGCGTC
Source organism: Isichthys henryi (assembly GCA_026776945.1). NCBI lineage: Eukaryota > Metazoa > Chordata > Actinopteri > Osteoglossiformes > Mormyridae > Isichthys > Isichthys henryi. Next base: position 29,502,535 of record JAODJX010000119.1, on the reverse strand, counting down.
CTTGCCTTTAAATCTTCAGCCTGTGATTCTAAACCAGACACAGAAATGAATTCTGCAGAACGGAGGAAAGACTTGCAGTCTTTACTGTTATGGTAGGTTGGTGCCTGCTTAAAGATTAGCGCCACAAGGTGCGATTAGTCACATGACTTGCAAAGTTAGCAATGGCCAGCAGGGGGCGCTCATCACCATGAAAAATCATGATGTCAAGTTAGATGTAAATCAGCTCTCAACACTTTAATATTCTAGTTGACTTTCCATAACATTGGTACCGTGGAACTTGGTCTAAGAGAAAGCATAGTCTTTAAACAGTATATTTGGCAAATAAATATTTTGTTAGTATTTACAACAAATTAAAACCCCTTAGCTGACACAAACACACACACACGTACGCACACACACACATCTTGGACGGGGTGGGCAATGTGCTTCTATTATAAAACAGATTATTCATCTTGCTTTTCTTTCAGGTTCCTCAAGTATAAAAGGCAAAACCTGTAACCCTAACCCTCTCTGCACACACACGAATGCTGGATTTTCTGGGACGTGTATTTTTAAACAGATGGGAAATGTTCCAAGTACAATGAATAAAAATAGCAGCTTATATTATCAGCGCCACAGACTAGTAACACCCTTAGTTCTAAATGACCTTTTCTAGCGATGGATCCCACCAGCTAATCACAGGCTGTCCTACGACCTGTCCTATCAACTCAAGTCAAGAACCAGTAGAACCCTGCCATCCAGAGGCAGGCCCTATCGAGACAAACCCAGAACCAGTAGAACCCTGCCATCCTGAGGCCAGCCCTATCGAGACAAACCCAGAACCAGCAGAACCCCGCCATCCTGAGGCAGGCCCTATTGACACAAACCCAGAACCAGCAGAACCACACCATCCTGATGCAGGCCCTATTGACACAAACCCAGAACCAGCAGAACCACGCCATCCTGAGGCAGGCCCTATTGACACAAACCCAGAACCAGCAGAACCCTGCCATCCTGAGGCAGTCCCTATTGACACAAACCCAGAACCAGCAGAACCCTGCCTTTTCCTCCTGTGTCTGCTGACAGGATTAAATGGCCAGATAAAGTAAAATTATCTCAAAATGAAAGTGCTGAGATTTCCCAGGGAAATGCCATGTGCTTCTGGTAGGTGTGGGGTCACAAGCGACCCCAAAACAACCTAGGAAACAGGGAGGAGGACAGAGGCATAATGTATAACAGACAGCCACTGAGGCATGATGGGAAATTGGCCTCCCAATAAAGTGCCTTGTGAGTGGGTGGGGGCGCAGCACCCACACCAACAACACCCACCTCCCCAACTCCAACCCACCCCCCGAGGGAACAAAAGCTAAGTGAGCACAACCTCAGATTTAAAAACCACTCGTAAACAAAACACAAAGCTGACAGATTTTGAGGGAGGGAGGGGGGTCACCTAGTTTTAAAACAAGCCCCCGCTCAGTCAAAGCTGCCTTAAGTGTCAGGGACCGTCCTCAGCGCACTGTAACCTCTCTACTGTCCCTTTGAATGAAATCACAGTGACAAGGTAGGATAGGAGGGCTGCAGTAGCCCCCTGCGCCATGTGGGGGGGGCTGGATGCATTCCGTCACAGTCATGTACCAACTGGATTAGCCCTCTAGATGAGTAGCAAGTAGTACCCCCCCCGACAATGCCCAAGTGCTTGAACCCAAACCTTAACCCTCTCACTGGCGTCAGGCATCCCCCTGGCAAACATCATGCTGATGCGGCGCCCCCCCCTCAGTCGCTGACACTTGCTGCTGAGTGTGCAGCCCTAGCGGGCCGCCGTGAGTCCAGGTATCCGGCAATGTACTCGCAGTTCTGGTAGATGAGCATGCCAGAGAGTGTGAGCGCGGCCCCCGCGCAGCTTAGCGCTGACAGCTGGCTGTCGAACAGCAGCTGCGACAGCAGCAGGTTGCCCACCACGGAGAGGTTCCCCAGGATGTGCAGCGTGACGGCTGAGGTGAGCGCGATGACGCAGCAGCTCGACAGGTTGTACAGCACAGACCCCAGGCAACTCAGGCCGATACAGAGCCAGAGCCGCAGATCGTAGTGCCAGGGTGATGCCAGGCCCGCCCAGTTCTCCAGCAGCAGCGCCGCCACGGCCAGGATGCAGAAACTGGGGATGGACATCAGGTAGAGCAGGAACACTGAGGGGATCTTCTCTTCCTGGAGCAGGATGCCTGAGCACACACAGATCACACAAAAAGATCATAGGCAGATCACACACAGATCACATAAAAAGATCAAGAGCAGATCACACACACAGATAACGCAAAAAGATCATGGGCAGATCACACACAGATCACATAAAAAGATCAAGAGCAGATCACACACACAGATAACGCAAAAAGATCATGGGAAGATCACACACAGAGATCACACAAAAAGATCATGGGCATAGAATTATAAAATGTCTTGTTATGCTGAAGCATTAAAAGCTCCCTTCATTGGAACTAAGGCGCCCAACCCCTGAAAAACAGCCCCATACCATGATCCCTCCTCCACCAAACTTAATACTTGGCACAATGTAGTCAGGCAGGCAGAGAAATGTGATTCCTCCCTCCACAGAACATGGTTCCACCGCTCCAGAGGCCAGTGGTGGCCTGTTTTACACCACTCCATGCGACACTTGGCATTGCTCTTGGTGATGTGAGGCAACTGCTCAGCTATGGAAGCCCAGTCCATGAAGCTCTTTGTGCATAGTGTTATGGACAAAGGTTGGGTTAATGCCAATCAACAGACCTTTGACGACTTTTAAACACTTTGCACCTCAGCACTCATGACCATGCTCTGTTACTTTAAGTGGTCTGCTCCTTCATAGCTGAGTTTCTGTTGTTCCTAAATGCTTCCATTTTGCAATAATACAGTTGAGTGTGAAAGATCTAGCAGGGAAGATATTTCACAAATTGACTTATTGCAAAGGTGGCATCCTATGACAGCACCATGCCTGAATTCCCTGAGCTCTTCAGAATGACCCATTCATTCACTAATGTATGTAAACCTGACTGTATGGCTGGGTGCTTCCTATACACCTGTGCCAATGGGTCTGAATGAAACGCTTGAATTCTCACGCATACACAGATCTCACACGCATACACAGATCTCACACGCATACACAGATCTCACACGCATACACAGATCTCACGCATACACAGATCTCACGCATACACAGATCTCACACATACACTACCAGTCAAAAACTTTTGCGCAGATTTTCTACATTTGCATGTTACTCACTTAACATTTACTAAAAATACATTCAACATTCTTTGATAACAAATAAATGTATAGAATGTTTACCATATAAGTACCTTTTTTAGCAAGAAAATGTCATATTTTTGATTCATCAAAGCAACTTCTTCTAGCAGTTATAACAGCACTAGTGCATTTAAAGTTAAAGGGCAGCCTAGAATTTGACCATCACCACACTACCAGTTAATTTTATTTGGCTGGTATATTTTAATACCAGTTTAGTTTAGATACTAGAACTTGTGGCCATAAGTGGAAATTAGCAGGAGACCATTTTAAAGTGAATTTGAGGAAGCACTTCCTTACACAGCATGTAGTTAGAGTTTGGAATAATCTTCCTGCTAGGGTAGCGCAAGTTAAAACCCTGGGTTCCTTTAAATCAGAGCTAGATAAGATTTTAACAACACTGAGCTATTAGTTAAGTTCTCCCCAAACGAGCTTGATGGGCCGAACGGCCTCCTCTCCTTCGTAAATTTCTTTTGTTCTTCTGTAGTTAATAGGATACCAGACATGTACTGTTACATACTCTTTCCATGTCATAAAGGAAACTTGTTTTAGTTGACTTATATTTTTATTTATAGTTGCTCACTCAACTTTCCAATGGTTAACAAGAATAAAAAAATCTTCAGTTTAATAATAAATGGAAAAGTGGTAAAAACCTGTGGTGTGGAACGTTTGGCTGGTAGTGTACATTCACAGATCACACACAGCCTGCGCACCAAGGGTTTACTGACTGTCCTTTATCAGAGTGAAACAAACAGAATGAAAACACAAAGTTAATCGCAGTGGCATGATGTCAGCGCAGCCTGTAAACAGACGTGTAGTCAGGAAACATGTGGCCACAGCATCAATCACAAGGGCGGCATGAACGGGGCACGTCACACGGAGCCTTGTGATTGGCAGAAACTCCATCTCCAGATAAACACGCACGGGCACGATTGGTGCGTATCCTGAGAGGCAATGCCAGGCTCCAAAATAGCATGTTGAAACCTGAGCCAGCCCTCGGACAGCCCTGGGTCTGCTCAGAAGTACCACTTTAAAGACTTGGGGCTTTTCAAGGGTGATCAGAGGGGGTGTGGCCTCTGAGACACGCAGCTCCAGTCATACCGCATTTCCGAGCCATGGTTACGCGACTCGGCAGGCAAATATCGAGGAATGAAGCTGAATGGATCTGAACACATGTGACCCTCAGAACAAGGGCTGGGGTGAGTCATCGCGGCTGCGGATCTCCTGTGCCGCCCTCTAGTCACGCTAATTCATCACTGCAGGCTCCCCTGCAGCCTAAGGCTGTACATGGGAGCTCAGTCGAGGGAGCAATCAAAGAACAGAAGGGTAGCTGGAGGTACACGGAAATCAGGCTACAGGCGGATCAGCACCCCAAACATACGACAAAGGCTGAGGAAACCAGCCGAAACTCCCCCTGTCCAACACCAAAAGCTGCTAATTTAACATGTGTGGAGACTAAATGGTATTTCTCAGAAAAAAGACACGCACGGAGCCCTGTGAGACATGCAAAGACATGCAGGGCAGGGTGGCCCAAGGTGCTGCGACAGGCGCACTCACTCTGCTGGATAGACTTCACCCCCCTGAGCATGGTGGCCGCGAACACGAAGAGGCAGCCAGTCTGGTCGAACTGCAGCTCGCCCATGACGCTGAAGGAGGCGCCCAGGCAGATAGGCATCATGGCCGTGTACTTGAGGGCGTGATGCTGCTTGCCAAGGATCAGCGTGGAGATGGCGAGCGTGAAGATCGGTGTGGTCGTGTAGATCATCTGCGCGAAGGACAGCTGCACGTAGCTGAGGCCCACATTCCCCAGGGCAATGCTGGCGCAGAAGGTCAGGCTCAGTAGGAAGACCTTGAGCTTGGCGGCGGCAGTCAGCTGACCCCGGGCAGCCGCCGTGGCACCAACCAGCTGCAGCCGGATCAGGCCATAATCCACCACGATGGCTGTCAGCATGTGCAGCGCAGACAGCAGCAGAGGGTACCTGAAGTTGTACACAGCGAAGATCCACTTGTTCAGGCTGGAGATGGTGGTGCCCGTGACGAGCCACACCAGGACGGCGGGTAGCAGGTACAGCATCTCCGGGGAGCTCCTCTTTGGCCTCCTCCATGTGGCCCGGCTCGCCTCATGTCCAGGGAGCCCATCTGCGGGGATCATGCTGGCCTCATCGCTTCTTCTGGAAGGCACACATATATTTCCTGAGCAGACTGCTGGCTCTTACGACGTGATCATTATTTTCCTACGCAAACACGTGCCGATGTGAGGCGGGACCAAAGGGCCAGGGGGCCGGCTTCCCGAGACACATCACTGGCGCTCCTAAGCCATGTGCGCCATCGGCCAGCCCCGGAAATTTAAATGCCGACACTGACACCGTTTAACATGTTTACCGCACAGGCGTCGTGCTGTCGGACTGCACCCGCTTCTCCGGCAATCATCCCCGATACCTCATCGGGCCCGTCGACCACACAAAGCGGCCGCTCCGGAGCCACAGGGGCTGTCCGGGATAAATCCCGTTATGGACCGGCCGCTTTAGGCACTGACGGGAGCGTGAATTACACCTTAAATCGCGGTACTCATTGTACACCATCATCATAAAACATCACCACTCCCGCTTCGCCGCCGTTACCCGCTCCGGTTTCGAGGTCCGAGCCCGCCGCAGGATCAGCGACACCCCCCCGCGGCACGACTCGGATGCTGGTGCCGCCTGCCGCCGCCGTCTGCCGCCAGAATGACGGGGACACACCGCAGCATGTGGATCCGCTTTCGGGAGTATGGAGCCGCAGCCCCGACGCACCGGCAGCAGCACTGACAGACACAATGGAGGTTAATTCCGTCGGCGTGTGCCCGAAAAGCCGCCGTAATAAGTAAAGCGGGGGACAGACGAGCTGTGGGATGCGGGAATGAGAATGATCCTCCGGTAACCCTCAGCTCACTGACACGGTGACGATCTGGGGGGCGCCGCACTGACACAGCGCCGGCAGCAGTGGGCTCCGCTCCGCCTCCGCTTCGGCTGCACCAACTGGCGTCCAGCTTTTTGGGTCACATGACACGCCGACAGCCGGAAAACATTCAGCACGACTTTCGTCAACCCGCGACTCCGAACTGGCCACCAGATGGCGATCTCACATGTTGACAGAGACGATCCATATTTATAGCAGTGGATTATTCGATTTATACAAAGCCCTCGAGTATCTCTCTTAACCGCGACGTCTCACTGGAGGCAAGACGGAGCTCGTGTCAGGCTGAAAGCCCTTTCCCCACCTTGTAAACACTGAATAAGGTGATCATCTCTGCAGGGGAGAGTATTAGTGAGTGGCCAACAGAGAGATGACTAGTAACCCCTAAAGATCAGCAGGGACAGATATATAGTAGATGGCATGTCACAGGAACCAGATTGTGTGGGTCATGAAAACAACCAAGTGTAAAGGTACATCAAAAGAATTACCCATACGGCTAGTATTACTGGTGCAGACCAAGGAAACAGAAACTGTCGCCTTTATGGAATGTATGCATATCTTGAAGTCCATTGGTGTGGCTCTTACAGCAGATGGCACAGCTGAATATCATCTAAAAATAACAAGAGGGGCACTTAAAAAATGAAAACATTTAATGGTCACAAGGCTTCAGAACCTGTACACAGCATGCATGGGACTGGAACCAAATGTAAAAAAAACCAAACAAAAAAAACGCAAGTTACAGCGTTAAGGTATTTCCATAAATATGGAGTTAGGAATTTAAAACATTCTTAAAAATGAGTCCTGTGTGCAGCATGGATTTCTACGGGCCGCGTCCTTCAGTAAGGCCGGTCCCTGCGCTCCTGTCGAGGCTCCCCCCGGGGCTGGTCGGGGGGGGGGGGGGAGAAAGAAAGAGAGGGCTGTCAGAAGATGGTGTGACCTTTCACCACACCCACACGTCAGGACTTTAAATAATGTCTGGTTAATGTCACGAAGGACCCAGTGTGTGGAAACGAGCCAGACAAATCTGGCATGGGACCCCTTAGTGCCACCCACTCACTTCATGTCCACCATCTTCCCGGGAGGACCCATGCCCCTCCGGCCATCCATTGGGGGGCCGCCGCGACCTCTTGCACCGCCAAAGCCTCCTCTGTCCATGCCACGTCCACCCCTAAAGCCGCCTGGAATGCCACGGTCGCCTCCTCGTCCTCCCCGGAAAATTCCCGGGCCCCCGAGGCCCCCAGGAGCGCCTCGGTCCAGGCCACGGCCTCCGCGCATCCCAGGCCCCCCGCGGCCTCGGTCACCACCTGGGAAGCAGAGACTCGACCTGTAACTTGGCTTTGCTTCTGTCTTAGAAGGCAGCATGGAGGTAGGACCAAACTGCACACACTCGCAACTTAGTGAAACTTGAACATTAGAGAACTTGAGGTTTTTTTGCAGAGAACAGCGATACTTTATTCATCTGTGTGTGGAAAGGGCCCATCAATGGATATCTCTGAGCTGAGCTTTCCACAAGATGCGTGACAGTTACCTGGAGGGGGGAAGGCTGGGGGCCCAAAGGCCTCTGGTTTGGGGGCTTTGCACTGGTTACACTCCATCCTCCACGCAAAGTTCTGGTTCCCACAGCCACTGTGAAGGTACCAGATTTCTGTGAGAATGAGTGCCACCCTGCTGGCCCGGGTCCCTGAGCACTGGTACTCACACGTTGGGGCACTGCCAATCGCCTGCTCTCTGCTGCATGTTTCCCCCTGAGGGTCCCCCCCTACCCATCCCACGGGGGCCCCCACGGGGCATGAAGCCCCCACGCTCTCCTCCCCTACCCATCATGCCTGTGAAGAGACAGGACAGCAGGGTCAGTCACCCGCCCCGGCTCCCAGCCACGGCTTTGGCATGCGGAAGTTGGGTCGCCTTTTACATACCTCCGCGGCCCATCATGCCACGGCCGTCGCGCATCGGCATGCCCCCGCGCATCATGCCCATGATGGGCTTTCGGCGTGCCATGGACACCTTCAGCTTCTTCCCTTGGAAGTCCTTCCCTAAGAAGGACGGCATGCCATCACACACAGACATCTTGGTGCCCCGCATCAGATACTCTCCAATACAAACCGTGTCCTGGGCCCCACCCCTGCCACTGACCATCGAACCACTCCACAGCGGCCTTAGCAGAGGGCGGCTCCTCGTAAGACAGTGTGGCATCGCCCTTGTTCTTCCCCGTGTCCTTGTCTGTGTAGAGGGTGACGGCAGGAAGTCCGGTGCGCTTGTTTATCTGGACGGGAAACACGGTCAGCGCCCACGCAATAGCGATGGCAAGGAGCCAGCAGGGGGCGCTGCACACCAACCCGAATGATTCCGCTGTGCTTGAAGAAGTCGGCCACCTCCTCCACAGTGGCATTTTCTGTCAGCCCAGTGATGTAGATGGTGCTGTTCTCTGAGTCGTCTCTCTCCTCCGGGCGCACTGCGGGACATGGGGGGCATCAGCGAGGGCGTTGGCCTGGCCAGCACGCAGCCAGAGGGGCAGCAGGTAGAGGGGCAGGCTTCTCGGGTTACTTACTCATGTCAGCATCAGGACCTGGCCACATGGGAAGGAAAGAGACACAGGTAAGACGCAGCCCCAGGGGACGAGCGGCACGATTAACACTAGCCAGTACAGTACTGCACTTACCAGCAGGCTTAATGTAGCCGCCTCTGTCTCCAGCGCTGCAGGGGGAGGAAGCAGAGAAATGGTTGTCTTACAGCCACTTAAGCACAGGGTAAAGCCTGCTGGTAAACACAGAACTCAAGGTATCACAGGGCATTAAAAGGACAGCAGGCAAAATCCGTCAGATCTCAGACTGAACAGTGGTGGTGTGTGTGTGTGTGTAGCGTTTAAATATCACAAGACAATTATAGTCATCCCTCAGTATCCGCATGGGATTGGTTCCAGTACCCCCCAAGGATAAATTCCTCGTATGCTCAGCTCACGGCAGGTTAAGGAGCATGAACTGGTACAGCATGTTGCTGCACCCCTCCCCATGAAGAAACCCCTCAGGGTCTCAGCTGGTGACTGGCCAGGTGGACACATGGTCGAGTCCCAACGGGACACCCTTAAGGTCCTTATACAAAATGGCGTAGTACTTGCATATATCCTACACACATCCCCCCATATACTTTAAATAATCTCTAGATTACTTATAATACCTAATTCAAAGTAAATACTAAGTAAATAGTCTCAGAGACCTAATCAAGTCACGTACGATTGTATTGATGTCGATAGTAATAAACAATAATACATTTCATTTAAAGTGCCTTTCAAAGTACCCAAGTGAGCAGGCACCCCCTTGAGAGCAGCGTGCGGGGAGGGATAGTCAGATAGAACACACACTTACCCCATGCCTCCTCGGCCCATGCCCCCGCGCATCATGGCACCCCTGTCGAAGCTGCCTCGCCCCCGGCCCCGGCTGTCCCCCCCACGGGCCTCCCCTGGACCCCCGTAGCCGCCGGGCTCAGGGCCAGGGTAGCCCCCGGACATTCCGTTGGGGTGCTCTTGCCGATAGTTACCTGTGGTGGGAGCCAGACGTTACCGTGGACAGGGTGAGCATAGACGGGTGTGGCAAGCCGGCGCACACAATGCTGTGTCACCGAGTGGAAAAGGTGATGACTCACCATACTGACTAGGGGCTTTGTAGTCATTCTGCTGGCCGTAGGCACCGCCGGACGCCCCCTGCTGGCTATACTGTGAGGCCGAAGGCTGGCCATAGGAGCTGGCCTGCGGGGGGTAGCTGGAGGGCGGAGGCTGCTGCTGCGGGGGCAGGTTGTGGTACGCCCCCTGCTGGGCATAGCCTCCCCCCTGGCTCTGTGAATAGGGGCTCTGCTCATAGCTGGATTGCTGGGACCCAGCGCTGTAACTGCCCACAGAGCAGAAACAGGAAGAGTCATGGAGGACAGGAGCAGTTTAAAGTGTGTTACAGTGACTCATCCCCATAACTTAGGTGGCTAAGTGTTTGCTGTAATCCACCCTGACTGATGAACACTGAAGAGCCCTGAACACTTCCACATTGGGGACCCCCTGTAATACTGCTAGGCCAGCTAGAGAGAAGGCCGTTTCTGTGAACGGAGCACCCTCCCTCAGCAAGACAGAAAAGTCAGTCTGTCCTTCACCTAAAGGGCAGTGGATCACCCCATGGAATGAACCCACACCCCCACAGGGGGCGATACATACCTGGAAGGAGGGTAGGATGTCTGGCTGCTCCCAGACTGTGAAGGATAAGAGCCAGACACCTGGGAATAGCTGTAGCTGTTCTGGCTATAACCCTGGCCATAGGGGGCGCAGTTGGACGGTGCAGGGGGCATGTCAGGGCCCTTGTTCACCTCCTGAACCCTGGAAGAGATTCCAGCAGTCAGATCAGCAGATCCGTGGCATCCTGTGCAGTAGGAGCAACCAGTGACACTGCAGCACACTGTTCACATGTTCATTTATAGTTCCTTGATAATTTCATGGATCACACACTTTGGGTATGAACGATTACCTGGGGGGCGCTGCTGAGCCAGGCTGCTGGCCATAGCCAGCATAAGAGGACTGTGCGCCGTATCCCTGACCCCCATATGCAGCCTGGGAGGATGCGGCAGCGGGCCCCCCCGCATTCCCCTCATAGCCGTTGGACCCATAGCCTTGACTGGCCTGGCTATAGCCCTGTGAGGCAGCAGAGCTGGAGCCAAAGCCACCTGGAAGAGCACAAACCAGGCACTCGCATGAAATCTGTGCGTCTTACTAGCTTATGCGCTTCAGCAAATCAGACAAAAACACTCACCTGCTGCCGGAGGCTGCTGTCCATAAGAGGACCCATAGCCCTGCTGGGCATAGTTGCCAGATGAGCTGCCTGTCTGCGAGTATGCTGCTTCAGCTGGCTGACTGTAGGACCCATAGCCCTGCTGCTGACCATATGACTGCTGCGACATAGAAATAAGCCAATGAGTCCACCGGGAATCAGCCAGCAGCCCAGCCCTTATCTTACTGTGGATTACTGTCTATCCAGATCAAAATAATCCTTTGGATAAAGTGTATCTCCATATCACCAGTTATATAAGCTATGAATCCATGGTGCTATTGTACTGTATACTCAGATCTAATCTATTATTCACAATTGTTAAGTCCTGCAGGTACAACATTTATGATGCTCTCTGTATACTCAGGCATTGTTAGATAACACGATGGTCCAGACACTTCAGTCAGACACACAGATCTTTCACATAAAACTGCATTTAATGTGTGTATTTTATGGTAGTTAATTGTCCTGGCATATTGCCTACTACCTGCATATTGGACTGTCCTGATTGTTTATGCAAAATGTCTATTTGCACTGTGTACACTAAGGACCCTGAACTTCACCATTGTGTCTCTGTATACAAGTATGTGCTGAGACGACAAAGTTCACTTTGACTTGAGATGCCTGGTTCTGCTGGCACACTAAGAAGTAAGATTGGAATTTGTCACTTGTGTTTAATCAAAGCAGGCTGCACAAACACACATCGTCAAAGGTGACAGGAGAGCCGGCGGTCAGGAGAGCCGGCGATCAGGAGAGCCGGCGGTCAGGAGAGCCGGCGGTCAGGAGAGCCTGTACTCACCTGCGCACCCTGTCCATAACCCTGGGGGGGCTGAGAGGCATATGAGCTGTACCTGTGAAAACACAGATGGGACAGTCATGCATACACAAGAGCCCCCCTTCATTGTTACCATTCCCTTGGGATCTAAATGGCCTATGAGCACTCACCCCCCTTGAGATCCAGCCTGGCCATAAGGGTTGTAGTCTGTGGGGGGGGTGGGGGGGGAGAGAAGAGAAAACAATAAGGGAGATTTTGCAGAATGTGCAAGACTTCGCTTGGCAGGACACAGGTGCAGAGAGCACAGAAGGAATGCAGTGCGAAGCAGGGCATTCCAATCCCAGCTGTACTAGAAACCCCCAGCCACACATCTGGCTACTGGGGGACTGATACTGTGAAACAGCATCTTACTAAAAGCCGGACCTCAGTCTCAAGTTCCTGTGCCCGAGAAGCCATCACACTAGAGCCGTTCTCACATGAACTCCAGACATCGCCCTTTCACACCTGACAACCAGAGACTGTCCGTGTCAGACACAGCACATTGAAAACGTTTGCTATTCACCCACGCCTTCGTTTGGATCGCGATGCGGTGATGTAGCCCATTCGCAATTTGGGCATACACAACACCCTCTTCCCATTTGTTGAATCTGTCGGGTGATTTTGGGCGTCAGCCCTTATTTTGCCCCAGTCACATGATAGAAATGTCATGAACACTCCACTCGCTCGTGGCGAATTCTCCCGACCATTCCCATCTCCATTCAGGAGTTGTCAATCTGAAACACACTGAACTTTGTACTAGGAAGCTAGCAGAGTAAAGTCTGTTTAATGCCCGAAAAAATACAACTAATTTGGACATTTTTGTTCACACCGGGAAATGGCAGTGCATGTCTGACAGATTTCTGAATGTAGCTTTAAAAGTTGTCAACACATGCTGACCTTCAGCCACCATCAGGTAGTCATGGACCTGTATCTGCTAGAGGTTGATGTTACACACCTTCACCTGTCTGCACCAGGTGAAAGCTCAAGCCTGAAATTGATGGCATAAAGATTGGTATATGCAGCATTCACATTTCATTTAGCAGATACTTTGGATTAAAGTAACGTACTACTTTCTCAAAAACAAAGTATCACAGTATCACTCTAGAGCAACTGAAAGACTATGGATCTTTCTCAAGGACCAAATGCTGAAATGACCCTGTTTACCTAGGGATTTGGACCAGTGCCCTTTCAATCACAGGCACAGCACCCTAACCAAGAGAACCCTGACCCACGGAGCCACACACCATCAGCAACTCCGTCAAGTTAAGGATAAGAACCTGCAGTCTTAGTATGTTGGTGTCTTTCCTCCACAGTCCTCCACTTTACCAACTGATCATGCAGTAGCAGATTAAAAATGAAATAAAATCACTGAGAAAACGATGTCTAAGCTGGATAATTCGTACTGGTGATTAACTTTTGGTTGACATGCAGAGTCACTCTGGCACAAGTCATCCGAATACAACCAGCCAAACCGTCTTGGAGACGCCATTCAATATTCACACCAATTATGTGTTAGTACAGCACATGCTGGACACTCATATACAGGATGGCCGAGCAAAAGCAAAGACCTTCCAGAGACACTCCCATAGACAGAGGAAGTTTATTGCATTCCTCTGGCCAAGTATTGCACACACAAGTGAGGTGTGGACCGTTACTGCCCCCTCAGGCAGACCTTGGGACGGCTGATTCAATCAACACAGCAACAGGTTTACTGGCTGGAAGGCGGGATAACGCCTCTCTGTACCGGATGCCTTCAGATTAATAAGAACGCTTGTTAGGGAGCTTCCACAAGCGGTTAGAGACCGTGGTCTGAGGGGGTGACACAACCTCGCGGAACAAAGAGCGTGAAAGCCGCGGAGAGCGACCCGAAGCAGACAAGTCGCTTAAAGACCTAACGGTTCCCCCCAAAACGCCTCTCACGACACTCCGCTCCGGGTCGGCCGGGGCCACAGGCACGATTCAGCCAGGTGCCCGCCAATAACGACCGACTTCGAGTTTTATATACACAGATATAAATGTAAAATGACAAATAAGTTACTAATCGTTAAAAGAATAAGGAGTAACCAGAAAGCACACGCTCCCATCCCCCAGCCGGCGTTACCCGGCTAGTTGGATACATAAACGGCGCCAGTTCTATTAAAAAAATTGCACAAGTACATCCAGTACATTTATACTCTAAAAATGTAAAAATAATAACATACAAAAATAGAAGGTCAAAACAACAGCTAAAGGGTATACTCAATACATTTTTTAATACATTCAGAAACACTTTGCCGTCTCGACCATCCTTACCAGCTGCCGACGCCATTTCAGGGCTCGTGAGTGTACCCGTGGAAACTCAACGCGCACGCGCGAACTTTGGCCTCCGGACTGTACCATTTTGCTGGCACGGCGAGAGTAAATCGGCTCGTCCACTTCATACGCGCGTTCATACGCTTTCTGAATGGGTGGTCGTGTTTGTAATATCCCTGGAGTGCTAACACAAAGTGACCTAATTTTCTTGCATATACTGTGCATTATAAACATGTTTTACGCACAGCATGTTTACTATTTAAATATTAATTTTCCTTTAATGGTGTTTTGGAATGCGATTCGTTGTGTACTTAAGATACACGGTATTTTTTTCCTGATTTTGATAATCCCATATCGCATCCCTAAAGAACTCCTTTACTTATATATTTCATATATATCTATGGCGGTCAGTAGATGTCCCGTTTTTATTCTGCAGTACCGAGTGGATTATGTTTCTCTTAGATGTTCGAAATGTCCTCCGTCAGCATTGATACGTTCCTTTAGTCTGTCCCTGACACTGACACACTGTATAGCACAGAAATCTCGGTCAGCATCAATATCCGCTTGCCAGAAAGCTCCTTCAATTCATTCACTGTGTGGGGCTTTCTCTCAAGAAGAAAGAACCCCCCCCCCAAAAAAAAATCACTTCGTGGGTGTCAGTCGGGTGAATATGGTGGCCAGTCAATGCTGCTACGTCGCCCGACCAAATTTACTTTGTAAAATAACTACTTCTAAAACTGTGTTGATTTTTTTGTTTCTGAGTCAGCATGTTTACATGTGACTGGTGGCATGTGCTTTAAAGGCTGGGTCATTGAATGTTTGTCAAAATAATCCCATACAGCCCCAGTCAAAAATTTGGACACACCTACTCATAGAAAGGTTTACGTGTACTATTCTCTACATTTAAAAATAATCATAAAGACATAAAAACTAGAAAATAACATATGTTGAATGCTCTGACCAAAAAAGCATTAAACAAAAAGTGTATTTGTTGGGGGGGCAACTATGCAGATTGGAACTCGGAAGGTTGTTGGTTCAAACCACTGGGTTGGTAGAGTGATCACACCATTGAGCCCTAGAGCAAGGCCCTTAACCCCAGTTACTCCGGGGACTGACTGACCCTTCTCTTTGCATTCATTGGCTGCTTTTCCTTCACTCACTGATCAAACTCCTCCAAAACCATTTTTACATCGTAATCTTCGCTCTCTCTCCCCCAACTTTGCCTTGGGCTCTTTTACCCTGTCATCTGTTTGTAAGAAGGATTTCTCCTCTTTCGATGCTGTTAGAGCCTGTGATATACTCTGCCCTGTGCTTGTCTCATGTTTTGACACCTTCTGTTCACTCTACTCCAGACCAGCACACTTTCAGTCACTTTCAAGGCTATTGTGTATTCTCTGTGAGAGTGTTAGGGTTAGAGTATTTTATACTCCCTGTGAAAATATGGCTCCTCCATCAATTTTTAAAGATGTAAAATAACGAAACTGGCTTGTTTTATAGAGACTTTGGTCTTACCCAGATTAGTGTAAATTTACGTAAGAGTGTGGACACTCCACCCACCTGTTAAAATAAATACCAGTATTTCAAGCTTTTTGGGTGAAGTTAATGCATATTTATCCAGCTTGAATAAATCAGACTGCATTACGCAAGGGGGTTCAATAAATTTAATTTAAAAACACATTCAGAAACTGACAAGTTTTGGTTGCTAAAAATTTTTTAAGTTGAAGTTCAAACTACAAATGAAAGGTACACTTCGTATTGAAAATGGAAACAGTAAATTCAGCCATTTTATATGCAGTCTGGTTCTTCATGCCATCGTATGGACCCATTGCATGGACCAGGCTGTTTATGTTGCAGATGTAAGCTTGCAAGGGTTCCTAATCCATGACACAGTCATCTCTGAAGGCTTCTCTGTGGTCGTCAGTACACACTCCATGATTCCAAGACAACAAGGTCAAGTCTGCACTTGTGTTTACTTTATTGGATTGAAAGTTTTGTACTAATAGAGTTTTGTACTATAAAGACAGCATTCAATCAGTTTTACGAATCACATCAGTTAAAAAAACTTCTTTTTGATTATTGTACAGTAGACATCTTCATCTGCACCTAAATTTGCAAAACAGAGAATAAATCTGCATAAACCATCATATCTACCACTATAGAATGTATAACCCCATGAAACCCAACACCACCTGACTTATGAAGGGCTGTGACCCAGTACACTGCTGACACTGAGCACTCCTTACCCTCCAGTTCCTCGGCAGATCAGTCAGCCAAGCGGCCAAGGTAACCATACCCTGAAGCCCAAGAACATAATGAGTGTGTGCTATGATTCTGTACCAAGATATTACTTATTTAAAGTTATTTAATGCTTTAATGATGAGTTTCTGAAAAGGAAGGCAAGTATACTAAAGTATATTACCAGTACCGGAGGATGTATTGCTTGAGCTAACTCAGTATAGTATAGTAAAAGTATAGTGTGTGTTTTACCTGAGCTAACACTGTCAAGTATAATAATTGAATTCTGTCTGTAGTACCTGAGCTAACACAGTACAGAATAGGACTAGTATATTCTGTATATTATCTGAGCTAATGCAGTATTGTATAGCAATAGTATAATGCACGTTTTACCTGCGTATTAACGCAATACGGTATAGGAGTAGTATACTGTGTGTACTACCTGAGCTAATGCAGTATTGTATCGTAATAGCATGCTGTGAGTATTACCTGAACTAACACAATATTGTATAGTAATAGTATGATGTGTATAGTACCTTCTTTGTAGCAGTACTGCCATTTATGATCCTGGTCATAGTTGCCTGTAGATGAGCACCATGGTGGTCCCACCTCCCATGTTCTGATGCAGTAATTATACAATTGACCCTGGTATAGAAAAGGGAAAACACAGTTGGGCACTGCCCAGCCGCAGAGGGCATTACCTTAGTTACTTCATATAAAACCCTGGGAGAGGTGTAAATGCAGAGGAAAACAGATGGAGTGAGATGTTAGAGGTTAACTTACCAGGGGCCTGCCAGGACTCATCTGCAGTGAATGAAAATCACTGGAGGTTAATGATAAAATAGTCTCACTGTGTTAATTTTGCGACTCAACATGTTTATGTTATTAAACTTTAAGTGTGCAGAGCTTCTTTTTAAGTCTTCGTGCTGACCCTATTTTGTATTAAGCATGTCTGTTTGTTGACTTATAATATCTGCAGAAAGATTGGCTTTGTGTCAGCGGTTTTTGTGCTCCCTCTTGTGGTCATTGCAGGCATGGCACTTTGACATCCATTAATTGAAACCACGATCAAACTAGATTGAGGCAAAGTGAAAAAGGAGACCTCGGTTTCCTGATTAGCCTGCATATAATTAAAGTGAAATGTAGTGTTTATAATGTGCCTTAATATGAAATGCGCAGTGTATAAAGCATATGGACTACATAAAGATACAGAAAGATGGGTTACTCACCAAGTGGTTCGTCTTGGGGAGGGACTAAAGCAGAATAAAGGTAATGTTAATGATGTTAGTAATAATATAAGCATCATCATATGTTAAGGGTGGCACAGCAGGTAGCCCAACTGCCCCTTCCCCCCTTAGAATCCCTTCCAAGCTGTGTATGGAGATCAAAGAAACTTCACACACGCAGAGGATGCGGGATTCAGACCCCCACCCTAATGGTGCTACTTGCTGAGCCAGTAAGGCCCCCCCACCACACATCCTGCATCTCTGCAGATTGCTGACTGACTAGCCTGCTTCCCCAGCACTGACTACTTCCTCTGAGCAGCTAGTTTTACAATCTGTAATGAAACAAAACTAATATAGTCCAACATAATATTGCCCAAATTGTTAATATCGTAATTTTTCGCTTTTAAGGTGAAAAAAATGCTCCAGTAAAATCCTTAAATGACTAGATCTATCTTTTCTGAAAGCTGCGTTACTGAATACTAACAGCGATACCTCTGATCAGTTTTTCCTAACACTGACATACCGGTGATGCCCGCGCTGAGGGCAGCGAGGATGAGGAGGATGGCAGCCACTTTCAGCATGCTGGCGACTCGCTTCAGAACTCGCATCTGACTGCACCCGTACCGTGGAGCTTTTATAGGCACGGCGTGACCACAGCGTCCACTGGATCCTGCTAACTGCGCAGCATGTAGGTGTATCCCGGACATATACCCATATCACACGGTGGGTCACCAACTTGGAACATTTCCCAGGCGTGAGCTGCAGCCATTAGCCGATACGATGTCACATCCCCTATGGAAATAATAGCTTGTACCACCCAGAAAATAGAGGGTAGTAGACTCGAACCCGGGTCCCAGAGGTGTGAGGCAACAGTGCTAACCACTGCACCACCATGCCGCCCCCCCTGCTCTATTTTCATCACTGTGCATTTAATCCTTCTTTTGTTCCTTACTCTATATTTAGCCCTATCTGTCTTCACTGTCTATTTAGCCTTTTACATGGACATTAGCGTGTGACTGATTTCACGTTTCTTTCTGGTGAACTTCTGCACTCAGTTCCAGGGTGTGTTCAGAACATCAGAACACAAACAGCCCCCGCTTGTTCAAACTAAGGCGTCGCTGCTCTGGATGTTTCTTTTTTTTTTTTTCTTTTTTTTTCATGTTAAGAAGCAACAGCCGATCAAGACAGTGTGTGTTTGTGACACCCTGTTTGTACCCCTGTGTGTGTTTGTGACACCCTGTTTGTACCCCTGTGTGTGTTTGTGACACCCTGTTTGTACCCCTGTGTGTGTTTGTG
>JAODJX010000119.1:29377695-29403735 GCA_026776945.1 Isichthys henryi | reverse complement strand
TTACCCATGAAGAAGGTATCAGCTACCTATGTCAGTTATCTGTATATGAGGTATCAGTTACCTTTGTCAGGTATCAGTTACCTGTGAAGCAGAACTAGGTAGCAGTTACCCATGAAGCAGGTATCAGTTACCTCTGGCAGGTGTTATTTACCTATGTACGAGGTATCAGTTACCCATGAACCAGTTATCCGTTACCCATGTATCAGGTACTAAGCTATGAGGCTCCATCTCTCCCGATGAATGCCCTACTGCTTCTTACGCTGCTTCTATGGCTGACACTGAATGTTTGGCTTGCAAATCCCACCCCGAAGCTCACCCTGTACCCCCTTGAAAGCACGAAGCCCCCACCTGTTAAAGACAGAGGAATCTACTAGATTCAGTGGGTCATGCCTTGGCCCTACCCCCGGTGTGCCCCCAGTGGGGGTGTGAGGTGTCAGAGTACCTGTATGTGTCTCACTGTTTCCAGGTTATGGGCTGGTCCAGGAGGAGCTCCTGTCTCCGGCCTCCATGCAGTACAGCTTGCCCTCCCCCCTGGGCGTCGAGCCTGACTGGCAGGAAGTCTCAAGCTTAGAGCGCGCCCCCATGGCCACCACGGAGGAGGACACACTGGCCGAGCTGTCAGATGCGCAGGCATGGCCCTCAGGCGTAGGGGCGGGGGCGGGGCTTCCAGCCGTGGACGACTCCTCGCTGGAGTGCAGCAATGCGGACGAGTCAGAAGGCGTGCTCAGCCTGCCCTGCAGCAGCCTGGGCCGGCCAGGCAGTGGGGCCAGTGGCCTCAGCAGCTCACTCATGGAGCTCGAGGAGGAAGAGGAGGAGGAAGAGGCCGAGCTGCGGGAAAAGATGCCAGAGGTCAACTTCAATGGGCTGGTTGGAGGTCAGAGGTCAGAGGTCAGGAGGGTGAAGGTGGGGACGGCAGCAAGCAGCAGCGTGTCAGGCGGAGGTGGAAGAGGAGAGCAGGGCACAGATGGAGAGCCAGGTTCAGAAGACGGGGTATGTCTCGTTTCAGGACAACAGCAGGGCTTCGCCCAGCTGGGGGAGGCATCCGGGCTGAGCTACGGAGCGCAGAGGGTAGGAGACAGGTGAATAAGCTCTGACCTGCTGGCATTCCTGCCTCTTCTCCATCCACTCTGTCATTCGCTCTGAGCACACCCCCTCCCTTCCATTCCTCTCAGGCTGGCCGGCCCTGCCTTTCAGCCGTACGTGCCGGAGTACTCTGTCCTGGATTCTGCTCAGGACCGGAAAAGGACAGAGTCTGCGACAGCACCGGCATGTGAGCAGGGCCAGTCTCGTGTTTTTCAGGAGGCCCTTCTGACCCCCGTGCTGGACACGGGGCACTCGGAGGTGCTGCGGAAGCATGCCCTGGGGGGAGAGAAGCACAAGAAAGGCCAGGTGAGCAGAACCTGTCCAAAACACACCACATATGCGACAGCACAGCCTACCGTGTTCTGCAATGCATAGCTCTTTAATGGTACGTGACACTGGTGTGGAATACTGGTGTGTGACGCTTGTGCATGATACTGGTGCATAACTCCGTCTGTTGCAGGGCAGTGAGGCGGATGCCCATGGAAATGATGAACGCAATAATGAGCAAGATATCATTTCCAAGAAGGTCAGTGCCAAGAAGTACACATGAAGACGTGTACACATGGCATGCCGGTGTGAGGCAAGGGCAGCCCCACTCAGGTCACCATCGCTGGACAGGACTTCCTCATGTGTTGCAGGGCACCCGTCGGCCTACACGGAAGGGCAGAGCTTCTTCCGAAGAGCCAGGACATGCTGACACCCGAGGGATGGAGGGGGCTGTAGAGCAACAGGGACGCATGGGCAGCAAGGTGGGACATGGGTCATTCTGCTCTCTCAACATCTCCACTATGTGCATGCGGGACCCTGTCTGCACGTAGAGTTTGGAACCCCTGCTATACAGGAATGAGAAGCTATAGACGAATAAAGCATTGGAAAGAAATGGGACACTATTGAAAAAAGCAACCCTATATAGCAAACCTTTTTGGTTGTGGGCCACATACTATCACGGAGCAAACAATATTAAGTTTTCAACTTCTTCAAGTGCAAGAAAGACTGTGTTTTTAGAATAGAAAATCCCTGAACCATTGAAAATCCATTTTCTATCAAAATAACTAAACGACACTACTGAACAGTTTGTGTTGACATTATAATAGTTTATTGATCTACTTACATATTACAGATGGTATTTTTGTATTTTGTTTGACTTTAAATTGATACAACATGACTCTCATTCGAAAAACTGATAATAGAAACAGGAGAAAAGATCAAGAAAAGGTTATGGCAACATTCTCCACAACTCTCAGTGAATTCAGTTCATGGTCCAAGTGCCCACTTTATTGATCAGTATGAAAAAGTATTTACTTCCCCACTGTGTCTGAAATTTTCAGCTTTCTTTTTCTCTTTTCCGTCTTGGTTCTGCTATGTTCTGTCACATCAGATGTGGTAAATGTGCTGTCGTTGCATGTACACAGCACTTCTTAGTTTCAACACTAGATGTCACTGCCACTTTGAACAGCTGTAACAGTCGTTCAAAAATCGCAGCGTCATCTAGTGTTGAAACTAAGAAGTGCAATACGCATACAGTGCAATTTATTATTAAAAACTATGTACTAATCGGCCATATTACATTTAATTTAATTCACACCGGGCCACTATAGAGTAATGAGACACTATAGATTTACAGGACCTTGAATAGGAATGGGACACTGTAGAGGAATGGGACACTGTAAAGGAATGGGACACTGTAGAAGACTGGGACACTGTAAAGGAATGGGACACTGTAGAGGACTGGGACACTGTAAAGGAATGGGACACTGCAGAGGACTGGGACACTGTAGAGGAATGGGACATTGTAGAAGACTGTGACACTGTAGAGGACTAGGACACTGTAAAGGACTGGGACACTGTAAAAGAATGGGACACTGTAGAGGACTGGGACACTGTAGAGGACTAGGACACTGTAAAGGACTGGGCCACGGTAGAGGACTGGGACACTGTAAAAAAATGGGACACTGTAGAGGACTGGGACACTGTAGAGGACTGGGACACTGCAGAGCAGGATTCCTCAATAGATGGCCTGTGGGAATCAAATGTTTGCCACACAAGATGAGTCTGACTCCATAAGCCACCAGTGGCCCTCTGCTATAGAGGAATGGGACAGCAAGCTAAGGCGTTGTTGTTTCACTGCTCCTGGCATTTCTTTGTTTCTCCTCTCTGTGACAGCCGGAGGACGACGTGAAGAAGCGCAGCAGTCAAAGGAAGGTGAAAAAATGAAGCGGGCTGTTCCACCCGCACAGGTATAGAGCCAGACAGGCAGACAGCGCCCCCTGCTGACCATAACACATATTCATGTAGACAGTAGAGACTAGTAAACATTGCAACTACACGCACATTTTCAGTACCATCAGTAATGTGTTTAAGTGCGTTCAGTGCATTATAGCATCCACATAATTCATGCGGATGCTATAATATACACACATCATGAATCAGCAAAAAAAAAATGTAATTGTGGATCATGTGGAAACGATGGCATGCATGCTGACACACTGAAACACCCCCAGAATTTCAAAATGATGTACATGCTGCTTCATCAATGCATTGTGAATATGACAGTAACTTAATTACAGAGTAACTGTAATTGTTTGGATACAGTTCATCAGCATATAAAAGAATAATGAGATTATTAAGCACAAAGGTTCTGTTTATTGCAGGTAAATATTTAGGCCCAAATTAACTATTTTCCAATATGTACTGCAGATCTACAGCAGCAACACATTCCCTATTATTGGCATTTTTTAATTTTTGCATTACATATTAACGTAAATCTTTTCTCAAATGTTTAGGACCAGATGTCTGATGCCAAACTCCAACACAGACCACTGTGAACGTTGGACGAGGCAGAAAGGACATCAAGGGAAAAGGAATGAGGAGGAACTGGTGAAAAAACAACTTCAGAACAGGACTGGAAAAACAGAGGAAGCCATGATACGAGACACGAACTCGCACATGGTTGTCTGCTTGTAGTTTTGTTACCATTTTTAATGAGAAATGGCTAAGCTTAGAGGCATGATTTTTATATATAACAAAAAAAAAAATCAGAAAAACATACTGAAACCAAGAAAAAGTGCTTCCTGTTACACATATAAGCATGACTGCGTCCGTGCATGAACTCTCCTTGGGCGGGGGTGTGAAGCCACGGTTTACAAGGCAGCCAGTTTCTCGCGTGTCACGTTCCCTGGTGCTGGCGAGTTTAATATTGGCACCCCCGCCACGGTGGCCCTTGAGCCCTAGCTGCTCTTACGTGTGGTATATGCACAGTGGTGATTCCCCGTCAAGCTGTGTGCATGTGTGTCTGTGTGTGCTTTTGCAAAGTCTTCTTTGGCATGCGCTGAGGTGTGTGTGTGTGTGTGTGTATGTGTGGCCTGGGAGAGGCAGCAGACCATGCCTATGGTGCAGCTTCCCCTGCTCCACCAGCTGCACCATCTTCCTCTCAGAGTTGCATCCTCTCCATCGGTACCCAGGAGTGTCAGTAGCAGCTTTGCTGGCATGGAGCGGCGGAGACCCACTGACACGTGTTAAGGTGTAGCATTCAGTGTCTGCTTGAACAAAGGCTCTGTCCTGGCGTGCTCTTTGGGTATCGCCGTGTCAGACGGTTCTTTCCTTGACATCATCTTCTTTTCACTCAGGAGCACAGAAAATGCAGAGTTTGTCACTGTGATCATCAGTGTGAAACTGACCCCAGGACTGTGAAGTCTGACACCTTCCTGCTTCACCAGCTTCATTCCCACCACCTTCTACACAGACACACAGACACAAATTCACAGACACACACAGTCCTGTGGGTTGTGGGAAACCCATGTTAGCAATAATACTGGAAGAACTGAATTGTAGTGTGGATTGATTTGTGTGTTTGATGTATGTGTATATGTCTGTGACTGTGTGTGTGTGAGTCTGCGTCTGAGTGTGCGTGTCTATGTATGTGCTATGTGTGTATGTTTTGAATGTGTTTGTGTTGAGGGTGTGTATGTTTTAAGTGTTTCTGTAAGTGTTGAGTTTGTATGTATATATGTTGAGTGTCTGGGTGTATGTGTAAAATGTTTCTGTAAGTGTTGAGTGTGTGTGTGTGTTTCTGTGTGTATTTTGAGTGTGTGTGTTTCTGTGTATATGTTGAGTGTGTGTGTGCTTCCACATACTCCTTGAGCTTCCAGGCCTGGCAGAGTATAGTCAGGCATTCCTTCTGCAGGAGTTTTTATACGAGCTCAGACACAGATTCACGCTCTGCACAGACACCCTCATTTACGCTCTTCCACAGAGGGGCAGTGGCTCCTTCATCTATACACTTACAGCTGCACAGATGCCCCCCCCCCCCCCAACGCTGGTGTGACGCTGTCCCATCATTGCTGTCTTGCCAGAGTCACAGCCGTGCTGTGGATAAATTGCGTGGGTACAGATATGAATCGTCTTCCCATGAAAAAATGGGTGGAGGACAAAGTTTCTAGAATGCATTTCCCCTAAGTCTCTGTTTCCTGCTTATGTGTTTTCCTGCGTATTTATGTGTAAAGCTAACTGAGGCTCAAAGCCTACAGCTTGTCCGAGTTAAACTACTCACTGTCCAGTGTTTTATATCCTGCTAGAACCATGTAGCATTACAAAGCAATGTTAATTAATCTACTGATCTGTTGTTGTTGGTCACTAACCTGTAAGTTATGTGTTTCCGAAGCCCGTTTGAGATTGAGGGATGTCCAGCCATGAGTAGCAGTGGACTGCTTGATAGGGCCTGTTCTGATTGGGTCCCCTTGAATGAATCACTGTGCTCTCATTGGCTCAAATTGGTCACCTGGGCACCAGCGTGCTCCAGCCGACCTGGATCTTATTGGTTGTAAAGAAGCAGCACCTGCCTGTCCATACAGTGTGTTTGTAAGCTGGTCCTTGATGGCAGCAGGAATGCACAATCCTGTTACGGTTCAGCGTGTTGTGAGTTAGCTGAAGGTTGCGACCATGATGAGGCCTGTGGGTCTCGTTTAGACTTGCTGACCCCTGCAAGTGTGCAGAAAGTAAGCTGGCATCTGAACACAACTGCGTTACACACTGTCATGTCAGCATAGTTCGCTGACCATGTTATACACTGCACATCAGCACAGCATACTGACTGCATTACTCACTGCATGTCAGCACAGCACACTGACTGCATTGCACAAAGAACGTCAGCACAGCTCACTGACCATGTTACACAGTGCATGTCAACACTGTGCACTGACAAAGCTACACTGCTTGTTAGCACAGCACACTGACCACATCACACTGCATGTTAGCACAGTGCACTGACCGTGCTACACACTATGCATCTGCACTGCACACCGACCGTGTTACACACTGCATGTTAGCTCAGCACACTGACCGCGATATTGCATGTTGGCACAGCACAATGACCGTGTTACACACTGCATGCCAGCACAGCACACTGACCGCTTTACACACTGCATGCTAGCACAACGCATTGACTGGGTTACACAAAATATGTCAGCACAGCACACTGACTGCATTACACGCACAGTACACTGATCACATTACACACTGTGCATTAGTACAGCACACTAACTACTTTTTACATGGAATCCATTCATGGCGGCAACTGACGTAATCTTACACATGACACACAGACATTACACACAAACAGATCACAAAATGGATCATACCCCCCGCTTAGTGACAGGTGGCGTGTGGACACTGGATGGGATTCCTCGTTTGCTCAGGGGTGACTGACCAACACCCAAGTGTCAAGCTGACCTGACTGAACACGTGCAGAGAGCAGGAGACTGAGGTGGCATGGATGGGGTTAGGTTAGGTGCTGTGTGCTAGTGGAGGCTTAAGGTGAGCCCTACACTGTGACAGCCAAAGTGGAGACCATCTGAAGGTAACAGGAAAGGAACATTTTGCGTTGTCCCATGGTTAGTCTGTTTAAAGTGTCATAAGAAGAAGGACACTGAAATAATATTAACCAAGTTCATGCAAGCGTTAACTGTAAAGCTGACCTTTACTCCTTTAGAATGGATTAATGACACTAATGCAATATCATTTTATTCTGTACTAAGGAATGCAACTGCACACATGCACAGAAAAAAATGGTTTTTTTTTTATATAAATATATGTATAAATATATGAGAAAGAATATTTACTTAGAATGCTGTGCACTCTCAGTTATGTTATGGATGTACTTTTAGAATTTAAGCTAAACCTTAAGGAGATGCCACCGGTAGGGATCATACAAGCTTGGTAGGTTGTATTTTTCTTTAATCAACACTCTTCATTTCTTTTTTATCGTTATTGGACAAAACATGTATCTATATATATATGTATATGTATACACAAGCCTTTTAATCAGACTTACATGAAGATTGGAATAGAGCATTTATCCTGTACACTGGCTCTGCCCATTTACCGCAGTAAATAAAGCTACCCTTATATCAAAGCTTATCTGCCTCTTCTGTCTGTCATTGTGTACATTTCTGCTACTGGCCTTTTCTGTAAGTATATATCTGTGCACTTGTATGTTTCTGTATCTAATGAAGCATTATCAATATATCAGTATTGGATAACATTCATTAATACTTAAGATGTGACGATCTGGGCCAATATTTAAATATTCCAAGTTAGAAGTACCAAAACTAAGGGCACAACTACAGTACTAAAATAATGGAGATGATTACATTGGCTGATCACCAATTTTTGTAGTGGAGGATAAGGGATTTCCTTGGCTTATTCACCACTTAGAAAGGCTGCTGCTTTTAGTCGAAGATATAATGGGTAATAAACGTGAGTGAATGAGCAACGGAATGGGTGGCAACTACACTTGGAAGATGTCGGCTTTATATGGACCACAATATGTTTGTCATTCATTACAAAATCTAACCCATAGTTCAATCTTTATTTTTCTAAAGAATAAAAAACGATGTAACGTTAGGACAGCAAGTAAGATGAAAGAGGTGTCCGTGGCTGGGGTTCCGCAGCTGGGGTTCCGTGATCGGGGGCCTGAGGCTGTGCCATATGCCTGCTGCACACACAATCCCTCTGGGGATCCTGAAGTCACTCTGTTTCCATGGCTACATACAGTTAGTGAACGATAGGAAATCAGCTACCAAAATGTGTGACTTTAATGCAAAATACCTGTCCTGAATTTCTATAGTTTTTAGTTACCATTTATACAAAGTATTCAGAACACTGTACAGACCAATAATCACTATGGTAGAAAATTATTTGAGGGTTGCTGGCTATATGTTGCAACAGCCTGCATTAAGGGTGGACGCTATGGCCACAATGTTATCACAGGATACTATTCGGTTATAATCACAAGCCACGATATACAGTAGATCATGATTTTTTTGGGAATGTATGAAGCAATGTTAATTAACCATTTTGATAAATTAGTTGCCATTTGCCAAATGATATCTTTGCATAGTTTTCAAATTACAGTTGACTGGTCAAGGTTGCATTTTACAAATACAAACCATTTCCAAAGAATAAGAGTAGGACTTTTTTGGGATCCAGGTCTTCCTCCATCTCATCAGCTGTGCAGGACACGCTGTTTATTTGGCAGTGTAGCCAACCCACCTACGGAGTGTGTGACACAAGTACAATATTTTTGACAGTCTGACAGTATATAAAATTTTTCTGTTCACCAAGTTACCAAACTATTTTAAAAAGATCAATTTTGATGGATGATTTTTTCCAAGTGGTGGGGTCAACTCACAATCCCATAGCCCCACCAATACAAATGCCTGGAATGCCAGATGTCCAGTCCAGCCCCGTTGTGAATGCATCACTGCTGACCTCAGCTGCCCTCTGCCCTATCCCAGGAGCTGGCAGAATGCATTACTGCACTAATCCTGCACTAACACCAGGGTCACTGTAATGGCTTAATAACAATAGGCAATGCAAGACAGCTGAAGCACAATGATCCGTCTGCACGGTGCCTTCAGCTTGGTCCCCAGGCAGTGATGCGTACGCATCCCACTGCACTGTTATGTACCGAGACTGGACGGAGAAAACAGAGTTGCGTATTGTGGCAAACAAAAGAGGGTTTATTAAAGGTATGAACAAAACCAGATCACAGGAGATCAAAAGGAAGAGGAAACACAACAACATTGATAACAGATCTAAGATTCACAGGACAGGGAAACACATACTGTACAGGGATAATAGTGGACGTAACGAGAGGCAGGTGCACTGCCACATGATGGAATAGAATAGGTACAGTGATGAGGTAAACACTGCAGATGGCTGAATCAGGCTGAATAAAGCAGTCTCCCAGCTGTGTCACCCCCGAATTCACTGAAATGCACGTCCGGCTCCTCCTGACAGAAGGGTGGGGGAGGAAACAAACATAAATGTAGTAAAATAGTAGTTTAAATGGAGCTCCTGTACCACTTTTTCCTCTTTGAACATGTCTCAAAGAATGTAATCCCACACCCTGTGCACTCCGTCCAACTAACAAGATTCAGTCACATCAGTAAATTTCCTGTTTCCTTGGCTACGGCAAGCTGGGCCGCACCCTGGACGGGAGAGGAAGAGATTACCTTTCCTGTCCAGCGGGGCCACTATTCTTCGTCTATGCTGCCTGAGGAGAGAAAAGGAGAGGAACGCAGTGCTCAGAGAAGTGGGTAAAGAGAAAGGACTGTAAATGGAAACAACACAGGAGAAACTGTAAGTGTACCCAGAGAACGCTTTCCGTATATACAGCCGCATGTATACTGTAACTGATAAACTGTACTGTAAATCTTAAAGCTGCTCTGATTTCCCATTGAATGTGGTTTGACTAGGACACAGATAACCCCTGGACACACAACTGATATCTGGGCACACAGCTAGTACCTGAACACATAGCTTATACCTGAACACACATCTGATACCTGGACACACAGCTGGTACCTGAACACATAGCTTATACCTGAACACACATCTGATACCTGGACACACAACTGGCACCTGAGCACAGTTGATATTTGAGTACACAGTTGTTAACTGAGCACAAAGCTGGTTCCTGTGGCTGATACCTGAAGAGACCTCTGGTCCTTGAGCTCACGACTGGTACCTGAACACACACAGTTGATACCCAAACACGGCTCAGATCTAAACATAAAGTTGGTACCTAAGCACACAGCCGGTACCTGAACACACAACTGGTAACTGAGCACAGCTAATAACTGAGCACATGACTGGTATCTGTGATGTTTTTTCTAAAGAACCACAAACTGCACAATGGAATGGCCCTGAATGGCTACCAGCGCTGAGTTAAAGTGTGAGCTGATCGACTTTGCATAAACTTATCATCCATGACACCTCACCTGAACTGGAGTATAAAAAGCTGTTGAGTAGCATTTACTTCCTTACAGGTAGCTCTCTGTTCATGTCTGCAAGTCCAAAGGCACGTCCCTCACAGTGAATGTGTTCACCAGCACATCCAGGGGATCTATTTCATTAACGAAACAATGAAACCCAATTCAAATGAAGGTTGCAGAGACCAAGTATGTAAGAGGTGTTTGGTAGTAGATACTAGCAACGTTGCACATGCATGCAGACATCAGGGTAGCACTGAGAATCAGAGACGAATTCGCTTCTTGATGCTTTTGTTCTGGTTCTTTGCCTTGTGTACAGTATTTACTCATCATGCCATACAAAAGGACTTAGGGTGGCATTTTCTCTTCATAAGAATATGTTCTGAAAACTGGAACATTTAAAGACTGTGTAAGATTGCAGCAAACCGGTCTCAGCATAGTGAATATTTATATATCTTTCAGCGGAACAAAGAGGGATCGTGTGGCCCTCTGAGCATCTGCAAGGCGATGAAGCTGCCAGCTGAGGACACCAGCACTCTGCCCACTCCACTGTACTGCTTCCTGCTGAAGGCTGGTTCGAGCAGCTTCACGCTAATTGGATCCTGAACCTACAGCTTCACTTTACTGGATCCTGATCTTGCAGCTACACTGTATTTGAATCGTTGACTATGAACCTTTCTTTGATTGGATGTTGGACTTTTGGCTTATTTTCCACTCAGTTGAGGTCTAGCTTTTCCACTTCACCACGGATCGATGTGATTGGCTGATCAGTCACTGCTTTGGAGCCTGAGTTTTGACAGAAAATGTGAGGATATTATAGTGTTATCCCGAACCACTAAAGGATCTGTACTGTAGCTTCATCAGTACCACACCTACAAACACACAGAGATGGCAGAGTAAGACCTGATAATGAACACTGAACAGCCGTCCAGGATGATGTCTCTGCTGATAGTTCAACCAATCTTGCTCCTGAGCGCAGCGTGGGCATCCCAGACGAGCTCCCCTGCCCAGACATGTGACCCTCCAGTTCCTGCTGGAGAAGATGGGCCTATGGAGGTCAGCATGATGATGGTGGTGGTGCTGGTTCTAGCCACTATGGTGATTCTGGCTCTCCTGCTTCGGCTGCTCCAGCTCCAGCGCCGCCTGCAAGCTGCCCAGTCCGGGGATCCTTTGGGATATTCCAGTTTCTGCCGCTCAGCCCGCTATACCTTGAAACAGCCGCCCCTGGTTGCAGCATCCACTCCTCCCAAGCCATGTCACCCTGCGCCGCCTCGTCTGCCTCTCCCCCTGCCGCCCTCTCTCCCCCTTCCCCCCATCCTCCCCCACAGCAAATCGCCCAGCCTGAGGGTCCCTGCGGCACCAGTGGATCACACACCGCTAGATCATGTGTTGGCAGCTAGTGTGCCGTACTCCCGACTCTCGGACCCGCAGCAGACTCGCGTGTTTCTCTTTGAACATTCCACCCTCTGATCTCCACCATTCTCACCAAGACACATATCTGATTAATACTGGCAAATACTTTCTTTTCCTGATTTGGCTGCTGTTTCAGTGGGAGTCATTTTTTCTTATTGTAAAGCCTTGTCTTAACAACCAAATATGCATGATTTTAGGATTTACAAATGTTTTTGACAGTTAAACTTTATTCATTTTACCTACGACTAAATGTTACAGTTATTGAACTAAATTTAGTGGAAGCTAACTGGTCTGGTAATGGTTTTCGAAGTTAGCAGAAACACTAATCTGCTAACAAACAGTAAGCTTCGCCAGTTAGCAGTTAGCGGATTAGCAGAGCCATGCCCACCACTGCCGAGATGTCATCAGGTAGCTGGAAACCAGTGGTAGTTTTATGACAATAAAAAGCCAAAGGAAAAGAAAAAAGCATAAAATTCTTATCGCATGCAATATCATTTTAATGCCAATGTAAAAACACAGCTGCCCTTTTCCCATGTGAAACCAAGAAAGTTCAGCCGTTCAAAAAATGTCTGACAAAGAATCGTGAGAAACACCACCACCTCTAGGTTGACATAGGAACTTACGTGAAGTAAAACATTTTCTGAATCACTAGATAGACTTCAATGTATTTCTTATCACCAGCTTTGGTAGCTGATTTGATAGTTATTGAACATGAAGTGTTTTTAAACCGACACAGTGAAGCATTCTTCACCTAATCTTTGCAATGATTCTCGGCAGAAAGGAGACTGACAAGCGTTTAACCAATTAGAATGTGAGATCCTGCCAAGTCTGTTACATTGTTACTCTCGCCATTAAACTCAATATTCCTTGTTGGTTTGTGGACAAAGAGCTGGTATACTCTAAGAGGCAAGAGTTTAATATACTTCAATTTGTAAATACTGTTTATTGTAGCTAATCCCATGTGTATACTGTGAATAAAAAGGAACATACCAGTGTATGTCTGCAATTAAATCTTTTGCGAAATGTGAGATTTATAGTTTGCACTTATCCTGTATATTATGGGATTAAATAAATTGCTGATGTGAACCCATATGGGACATGATTTGCCTGGTATTTTGCCTGTTTATTTCTTCAGATCAAATACGGCAACACTAGTAAGGATTAATAGTTTACTTTACCTTAAATCCGACAAGTTATCTAGCTAACCAACAAATCTGACTTTGTGATACAGATATGGCAGGCCATATTGTCTTTCATTAATATAACTCATAACTTCTTAAGACTAAAAATAATATTAATCATTTTTTACTAGAAAGAATATGAATTCAATATAGCTACAGTACAATGCAATTCTTACTAGTAAGAATGATCATTTTTACTAGTAGGACTATTATTTTAACTAGTAAGCATTCATATTATAGTATAAATCAGTTTTTACTAATCATATATTCCCATTGACCTCCATATTGTTTTTGCGCCACATATCCCAAATTCAATTTCTACTAGTAAAAATTCATATTGTAGAGCTCTGTAATTCAATTCTTACTAGTAAAACTCCTATTGTAGATATCACATTTTAACTACAGTAGCAAGAAATCCAGGCCCAAATATCCATAATTGAGTTTTTATTAGTACATATGTGATTGCAGGCCTCTACAAAGTAATTGCAGAGATATGAAATTACACATATCCAAAATATGAATTTCAGATCGCTACAATGTAATAATAATTATGAGCATAGGCGCATCACCTACAGTCGCTTTGAAACAGCACAGAGGGACGTCAGGTTCAAACTACGTAGGGCATCGAACTGGCATAGGATCCACTTGGGCGGTGCTGGAGCACCAGGGATGTAACTCAGCGATACGATCTGTCCGGGGGTCATATCTCTGCACTACGATTGTTGTTTAGACATCTGAGCTAAATAGGGCTCGTTCGCATATGTTCTGTATAGATAGGAGGATGGACGGATATAAGAGATGACGAGACATGGGCTAGTATCTAAATAATAAATGTTCCACAAGTACATCAGTGGTACATCAGACAGCCGTGCAGCTACGAAGAACAGGCAGCTGCACATTTTGCGCGGCGTTTGGCACCTGCGGCTTTCCGTACCGTGACGTCACTGTCCCTTTAAACTTTACCAAGTATGGCTGCGCTGGGCAGCGATCATCGGCGCAGCCACAAGCTGTTTTATTGACAGAGGCGACCTCATTCCGGCTATGAGCGTCTTCACAGGTCTGTGTCGTTGATGTGGTAAGTGGGGTTACTTGAAGTACTTCAAATAGAGATCACAATGTCGTGCGAAGAGCAAAAAACAGAGTCCGTGCTAAGTGTGGAGTTTTTCTTTACCAACGCAAAATGTGCAGCCAGTGTAATATCTAGAGTGTTTTCAGCCATTATAACATTTGGAGTCTTTCCTGCCTTCCGATGCCTGCTGGTGAGTCCGTTGTGTTGCAGGGTTAGTTTACTAGTGCCATGACCCCCGAGCTGAACCGTTTACGCTGTGCTTCGTGGTTTTCACGCTGTAATCTTAACACCCCCTTACCGTCAAATATGTCTGTCCCCTCCAGTAAAGTGTTACCGAAATGTGTTTTTGACAACGTATTAAAATTTCTCTCATCTAGTTTCCGTAGCGATATAAAAGTATGAAGTTTGCGCCTAGATACCAGTTTAATAGTTATAGTAACAAATATAGTAACTGCTTGGGATAAATGATGAAGCCACAGTTCATTCACGACGAACAAACATGAGATCAGTATTTTACATGTGCTATTCATAATTTGTTCCTACAGAATTTCCTTCAGTAGTTCATAAATGTTTACATAATTAACAGACATAGTAATGAATATAGTACTTGCTTGAGATAAAATGTGATAATTAATTGATGAACACGATGACATCAGTTTATAACTAGCACTTCGTGTAGTGTGTTACCCTCGTTTCTAAGGAATGGGACCCCTTTGGTCCGTACACTGTCAGAGAAGGCGTGAGGCCGTCACATTTCCATGTTGTCTGTTTTGTGTTCCAGAAATGTGTCATGATCGTCATGGAAACCGCGCAGGCTACCATTGGCCTACGGTGCCGCAGATGCAGGACCTGCGTGATGGACTCTTCCAGCCTGCTCCAGGTGGGTCCATAGTGGCTGGTGGATGGAAACCCTGACCAGACTTATTCGAAGACTCTTTATATTGCAGTACCAGCAGGATCGCCAGCCTTTCCGTGTCATTCACGTGCAGTTAAACTGTGATCGGTGCTGAACAGAGACTCTGCCTTTTCTAGATGAGCAAGGAGAGTGATGCTGCAGCCAAGTGCAACATTTGGCATGTGAATTTTGACCCCCTGCCTGACTGGATCCACAGAGCCGTCCATCAGGTAGGAGTCGCCTGTTAGGAACCTACTACCAACAGGCCACCCTGGATAATTCCCATTTGACAGATTACATAAGGTGTACCGTGGCTGTTATGTGTCAGAGATGACATGAAAACAAAAGGGCCAGTGTCATGTTGCTCAAGAGCGACTGTCACAGTAATACAGAGTGTATGCATGTATGTATGTCCGTCCCTCCCTCCCTCCCTGTTGCTATGTGTCAGTCTCTCTGTCTGTGTGTATCTCTCTCTTTCTGTCCCTGTTGGTCTGTCTCTCTCTTTCTGTGTCTCGCTCTGTCTGCATGTCTGTGCATCTGTGTGTGTCTCTCTCTCACTCTGTCTGTCTGTCTCTCCGTCTGTCTGTCTGTGATTCTGTGTGTCTCCTCCTTTGTCTCCCCGCCCACTGGGCAGCTCTCTCCACACACGTCAGTCCGGTATCTGCCTGGTTAGCAGTTTGCTGCAGGCTTGGCCTGGTCTGCTTTTCCGGGCTCACAAAAGCCTGTTTCACTGCTCACTGGTGCTTTCCTGTCCTGCTCTGCTGCACAAAGCCCACATTGTTCCACCTGTGGTTCTACAGGCCCAGTGGACAAGGGGGAAGCTGCTGTGTCCCCACTGTGGGGCTCGTCTGGGGGGCTTCGATTTCGTGCGGCAAGCTTCTTGCCCCTGTGGCCGCCAGCTGACCATACACCTCAGTGAAAGCCGGCTGGACCGCGACCACAGGCTGACCGTAAACCTCAGTGACAGCCGGGTGTACCGCAATCGCAGGCATCCCAGAGAGCTCCGGCCGAGCGAGGAAGTGTGCCACCTGGAAGGTACGCCTTTGAACAAGAGCCCCATGGGGCTGCCCGAAAACACCCAGAGCACAGCACCCCAGCTAGTGGGGGGGGCGGAACCCTCTGGCCTGGCTGAACCCTTGCCGACATACAGAACTACTGGTGAGGAAACCAGCCCACATGCGCTGGCCACCACCCCTATAAGGCAACGGAGCGGCAGAGAGGGAGGCGGCAGGGAGGGAGATGTGCCAGGGGAGCAAAGGCGTGGCAGGAGGGAGCGGAACTGCATGAGGAGCATGCGAAGGAAAAGGAGAGGCAGGGAAAGAGGACTGCAGAGTCAGTGGCTGGAACAGCAGGAGGTGGGTGCCGGCCGGGGAGGGGGGAGGTGGGCTGTTTACAGTACACCTGTGGGGACATCGTATGAGCCATCCAGCATCTGAGCACGTCTGTACATCCATGTGTGTATATGAATGTCTATATGGACATGCAACTCTGCATGTGTGTGTGTGGGCATGTCTGTGTGTGTGTGAAACAGAGCTGTCAGGATTACTCGGTTGTTAAAAAGCATCGATTACAGTTTGCTTAATCACTTAGCAATATGGCAGAAGGAAAACGACGCATAGAGAGTGAGTAGGGCAATATCATATGGATAATATATCACACATGCGCAATAATCACCGGGGCTTAAGGTGACGGGCGAAGCATTTGGCCAGACGCCAACTTTTCAGTGCTATAAGGATGTTTACAGCCACAAATTAAGCAGATTTTGTGGTACAGCTAAAATATTAATGAGAAGTGTTTTGTGGCACCAAAAACTTGGCGTATTTTTATGCTTATTAAATTCAGTTAGCGGAGCCCACCACATAATACTGTTGGTATACTATGGTTTGGTATACTTCAGGGCGATATGCACTGCAGTAGAGCCCACCACATAATACTTTTGGTATACTATGGTTTGGTATACCTCAGTGCGATATGCACTGTAACAGAGCACACCACATAATACTTTTGGTATACTATGGTTTGGTATACTTCAGGGCGATATGCACTGTAGTGAGGGCGAAGAAAGGAACAGCTCAGCAGCCATGACATCTTTTAAATGGACTGCATTTATATAGCGCTTTTTCCAAAGCGCTTTACATGTTATGCTTCACATTCACACACTCATTCACACACCGGTGGTGGAGGCTGCCATGCAAGGCGCCAACCTGCTCACCAGGAGCAATTTGGGGTTTAGTGTCTTGCTCAAGGACACTTTGATGGGGTCAGGAGGAACCAGGACTCGAACCAGCAACCCTCCGGTTGCCGAACAATAGCACTACCTCCTGCGCCACCATCTTCCCCAACTTCTTCACATCTTCCCTCTTTTAAAAGAGGAGATCTTGTGGATAAACAAGGTTGGTGGTGTGGCGGTACTTTTTGCAGTTTTAAGTCCGACACATTTATTAACCTTAAGGATAATGCCAAATTTATACTGATTACTAACCTCTGGGTGTCATAATACGCCTCTCATTAATATTTTAGCCGTACTACTAATCTCCTAACCAAATTATAGGCATAAATAAACGTCCATATAGTACTGAATGTTTTGCCTGTCATCTGAAGCCCTGCAGATTTATTGATATATGTGTATGATATCGCCCAGCCCTAAGGATAAGGGGCCAAAGAAAGAGCGAAAGTATCATTTGTGTGAAAGTATATGAAACTGAAGTCGTCTGTTAGTATCATGACAGCATGACTG
The DNA here is from genome assembly GCA_026776945.1 of Isichthys henryi. Taxonomy (NCBI): domain Eukaryota; kingdom Metazoa; phylum Chordata; class Actinopteri; order Osteoglossiformes; family Mormyridae; genus Isichthys; species Isichthys henryi. The sequence goes on along the minus strand of JAODJX010000119.1, from coordinate 29,386,085 downwards.
CAGTGCAAACACATCTGAAAAGAAGGCATTCAGGTTTGATGGCCTTACCCCAAGGTATGTGCCACTTAGCCTCTCGGAGTAGCCTAGTCTGTCTTTGTCATCATATTTACTCAAATTATTTTGCTTTTTTTATTTATTTAAATACAGGAGTCTATAAGACTCCTGTATTTCAAAATAATCACTTCTACATTGAATTATTTATTGTGAATGTATTGTGTGTTAGGGCTGAACAATACTGGAATAAGTTCAAATTGCAATATTTGAAGTCAATGGGATATTTAGGAGTTGAAAATGAACTACAAAAGCCAAATGGAACTTACCTACCAACAGAATCTGTCAAAAATAGTTGGCGTTTCCCTGAGTTGAGCCAGCAGACACAAAGGAGTGTCGACAAATCATTTGCTTTTGCTCAATATTGCCTCTGTGGAATACAAAATACTTCCATCCATCAGAAAACGGAGGCCTTTTAGTGACCAGTTCTCATTTACTTTCTCACCTTCGTTTTTGTTTTCCTATGACTAAGTAAAAAAAAAATGTAATGCAGTTTTTTGATGGTTTGAACCCAGCAGACTGTCACGCTCATGCAAGTCTGTCAAGGTGGGGCAGTGGAGCAATGGACAGTGCTGCTGTCACATACTGCCAGTTAGTGTTTGTGGAGTTTGCACTGGAGTGCCTAAATTCACTGCATGTGTGATTGAGAGTGCGCCGATTGTAATGTATATTGTATAAAATAATCCATCCATCCATTTTCCAAACCACTTATCCTTACTGGGTCGCGGGGGGTCCGGAGCCTATCCCGGAAGCAATGGGCACGAGGCAGGGTATAAAATAATATATATTATAAATTATTTGATGAATTGTCAGATGTCTCAATTATTGAAATTGATATTTAATTGGTAGTGATTTAATTGGTACTAGTATGAACACGTGTCTGCATGGATGTGTGTGTACACACATCTGTGCATGTGTGTATAGGAACATGTGTCTGTGCGTGTTTGTATATTAAGCATCTGTGTGTATATTTATGAATGTGTATGTGTTTGTGTGTACAAAAGAGAATCACAGTGACTTGAGTGCACTTGTGTTTCTTTGGTACCTGGCTCAGTTATTGTCCTGAACTGAAGCACCACAGCTCACCTCTTTCACCCCCTACAGGGCTCCACTGGAAATGCGAGCAGTAGTGATGAGGATGCGGCAGGCAGGGACAGGGAAGGCCTGACTTGCGCCGTGTGCCTGGACATCTACTTCAACCCCTACATGTGTCACCCCTGCGGTCACGTGTTCTGCGAGCCATGTCTACGCACGCTGGCCCGGAACTGCCCCAGCAGCACCCCCTGCCCCCTCTGCCGCACCCCCATCTCGCACGTCTGCTTCCAGATTGGTACGGCTGCTGCACCCCACCCCCACGGCCTATACAGCAGCAATGCTAGTGCTAACAGGGCTCCACGTTGTGTTGCAGAGCTCAACCACACATCTCAGAGCTGTTTCCCTGAGGAGTACATCAGCCGCAGGCAGAACTTCCAGAAGGCTAACTGCGCCCAGTGGCCCCTCCCCAACTGTGGGAAGATCTTTCGCATCTTAGGTGGTATGGCATTGAGGGGTCGTACTAATGAAACAATGGGGGATGGTAACATACAGCTCTCTAAAAAACTGAGGCCACTCTATATATTTTTAAAATTCTGCATTTTCAAATCCTGGTTCTGCTGGTACAAGGCTACACTGCAAGGCAAACTGCTTCCAGGCTCGAAGCTTCTAACACAGAAGTACATGAGAACAAAGTGAAGCAGGAGAGTGACCAGAAGCTTTCCTAGCTGTAGGAAAATGTGCGTTTTAAGTTACTAAAATGTATTATGAGTAACATTTTTGTACCATTGGGGGTACATTAATGTTGCTTGTACCTTGGGGATGATCATCAGAGTCCACTTCTGAACTTTAAGTTAGACTAAAAAGTACATTTTCCTACAGCTGTGGTACAGTTGGCAGACCCTTAAAAGTAACTGTTCCCTGGAAGGTGTAAGTTGGTACTCTTTTTCTGACGGTGTTGTCCTGCATGCCTTTCTCAGTGCGGTAAGTGTTGGACCCCCTGCCACTGTGTCCCGCAGGGTTCCGGAGGCATGGTGGTCCCGTGACCCGGCGGCAGTTCCCACACGGTGCCTCATGGCCGGGCAGCCTGGCCTTCGAGGGCGACTCCCGGGCCTGGCGCCTTGACATGGATGTGCTCGTCGTCTACATCTACTCTGTCAACTGGCTCATTGGCTTCATCATCTTCTGCTTCATCTGCTACCACTTCTTCTCCTCTCCCTGACAGCTGCCCCCACCTGAAACACAAGCGAGAAGCCTGCCTGCTGGGTGTGGCGAGCTGAACGGCAACAGACAGGAGAGGAATACAAAGGGGCACCTTAACAGCACACTGACTGTTGGACTCGTCTTTGCTCAGTATTCAGCTCTGACATGGCTGCTTCTTACTGCATTGACCTCTGACTGTGGCTATTGCCCTGGATCCAGGTATAAGAGAGTGTGCTGGATGGGGTCTGTCCATCTGCATGCCGTCTTAGATGGAAAGCAATGATCTCTACCATCAGGTACAGTGTGTAAGACTGCATAAGCACAAAGGTCTACCTCATGGATCAGAATCCGGATCTGCTGCAGTGGAGCCTCACCTGTCTGCTAACTGTCGAAACACCCACACTGATCCCTCCCCCTTTGGACCCCCTGTCTCAGGCCTGCCCCCTAGTGGCCAGTTCCTGTTCCGAAAATACCTGTGAACTGTTCTGTGAGATTCAGTCCCATAATAAAAAGGGTGACTTGTGGTTACCTTAAAGATAAAACTGTGGTCCTTCGTGTGATTAATAAACTTTGTACCCCTGGAATAGGGGATGCTGGTGTCTCTCTGAAGTTTATCTGTAGGACATACTTACAAAACAGCGCTTTACATGTTTAGACTAAAAGCGGCATTAGCTGTTCTCATACAAAGAAAATGTATGAGGTTTTTTGTTTTATTAAATCGCAGTTGTAAATTGTGTCCCAGAGAGCTCAAGAGCAGCGCCCATGTTCTGATCTGATCTGAAGTGCTGGCATTAAAGCCCAAATCCTCGTTCAGACTGGGTTGCATCTCAAGGAGATCGGTCCTTGCAGAAGGACACTGCCAGCGTCGCAGGGAGTAGCACTGTCTCGTGTTAATGTCGTCATTATTATTTTATTATTATACTTTTTAATTCGCTGTCAGTCATCTGACGTGCTGGTTGTTTGCCGCTTTTGGGCGACACATGAGTGTAGGAAGATTCGCCGTAGTTAGACGTGATCACAGCCCGTAGTGATAAGGAGCCGGAGGAGAGGCGCTCAGTACGCGACATGCAGTCAAGTTGACTTAGCGGGACGGACGGACGGACGGCGGCGGCCGGGCGGAGCTGCGAAGGGAGGGACGTCCCCCGCACCGTCACCCTCACCCGCGTTTACCTTTCCTTTGGTCGCTGCACGGGTCTGCATGTGCGCTGCAGCGTCTGGCCGCAGGACTCACCCGAGCGCCATCGGCAGCGTATTTCACGTCGGCGGCCAGCTTTCCCCCAGGGCCCTGGAGCGGGGACCGAGCTCGGAGAGTGTCCGCAAAGTCCGGCGAGCCCTGGAGGACTGCCGGACGGTGGGTGCGACCGACGGCTCCGACCGGCGGCTCGGCGTGTCTCCGGCGCCTGTCCGTCCTCGCGGCTCCATCGGCGTCACGTGTGGATGCCCTGTTGTCATTTTTTATTCTGACTATTGACGCTCCCCCCGGACGGTGTCTTTTTCTGGTACCTGCGCTTAGGGATGATAGTGCTGTATTATAATGATAATAGTTTATAATGCTATTATAGTAATAAAACCGAAATAATAATGATTGTACAGGGTGCAATCGAATATACGCATGAAGTAACAGCATCGGCGTATATAATGGTGATTTAAGCAGTACCGGCCGAAGGAGGGTCGTTTTATTATTAGCTGGACAGCAGTGGTAGTGCACTAATTCAATCTAATGGTGCCGTTCAGCTTGTTTGTCTGAATTAAAGACCATGGCAGACTTGGACGACAGTCTGGCTTGTTTTCAGACCGTCTCCGAGTTGAATAACCTGGTGGCGCTATACCGCGAACTCGTCATTTCCATCGGCGAGACGGCAACCGACTGCGCCTCCGTGCGGGGGGAGATGCGCAGGACCAGGGCGGGAGCCTGTGAGACAGCGCGGGCGGCGCAGCGGAGCCTCTCCGTCATCCCGGGGTATGTATGGGGTTAGGGGGCTGTTCTCATGAATGGAGAGTCACCACAGTGATGGGAGTGTGTGTGTGTTAGGCGGTGAGATAAAGACAGAGAGACATTCCTTCTGCGGTGTTTGTATGGTAAGGGTGATGGAGAGTGGGCGACTGCTTCTCAGAGTGAAGTTAGGAGAGATCAGCCGTGATTCCATGACGCACCTTTGGAGGGACAGACTAAAGCTTCAACACCTGAATCACATAAGTTGTGCATTTTGAGCCCTTTAGTGAATAAATACAAAAAGCTGATTTTTTGATAACGTAGTTAGAGTTGTATGTCACCATTATAAGTCAAGTATCAAAATCCCACACACTCCATTTTTTTCTACTCAATAGCTTCAATCAGAGAATTTAACTGTATTACTAAAGTGTTGCTTCATGATGTTACAGCACTTGACTTTTGCATCACATTAAGCACATAAGTAACTGAATGTTCATACTTTGAATAAGGCTGAGTTCACTGATATCAGGCAGGATTTTGTAATGGTGGTAATAAACCAGTTTAACAATTTTTATTATCGCTGAGTAGTATTTAGTTTATGGTTGTTATTAATAACAACAGAATTAAAAACATTAGTGGAATAGTGCACCAACAATCATTTGCCCTTCACTGTGGAACTTGAGGATGCAATTTGTGTGTGTTTCTCAATACGCAAGAATGTACTTGCTATCTTGCCTCCCAAGAACGAACTTGGGTGCAGTGAATCATGGGATTGGTCGCATTTGGTGAGGATGTATCCGATGTATCCTTCATATTTGGGGTGGGGCAAGAATGACATCAGGGGATTTTTTTACCTTCCTCTGTACTTCTGTTCTTGAGTATGGGAACTGGTCTTTGGCGATGGAAGATGACATAAGACGGGTACATGGGAACACAAGTATGATGAAGTACTCGTATTGAGAAACACCCTGTGTCTATGTGTCTCCTCAGCCCAGAGGATGGCGAGATCCCCCTGGACATTTGCAGGCTCTTCATCCAGCTTCAGTGCTGTCTAGAGATGTTCATCACAGAGATGTTGAAGGCCGCATGCCTATTGAGCTCCCTGCAGCTGTACAGGAGAGGTACCACACTGATTTGCATGCTCACATTTCCAGCAAAGCATGCCCCAAGTCGTCTTCTGCCTCCTTTAATAGCACAGAGATTGGATTGGGTCGTGTTCCTCCAGGGCGTGAGGACATGGAGCTGAAAGTGGAAATCAAGGCTGATGAAAGCTCTGACATCCCTATTCTTCAGGAAAGTTCCTCCTTACCTACAGACGGATCACAACATGGTTGGTTGGTGGGCGTGGACATTAAGAACACAGAGAGGTTTGTGTGTGTGTGTGTGTGATGGGAGGGGGGTCTGTGAGTGTTTAGGTGTCTAAAAAAAGTGATTGAAGCCCTGTGAATCAATTTTTTTTCTCCAGAGACATGAAGCAGATGAAAAACCTTCTCAGCAAACTCAGGGAGATCATGCCTTCACCCTTGAAGAACCAAGGTATCTTCCCTTTCCTGAAGCATGTGTTTCTGTGTGCCTCTTACTTGTAGAGTGTAACTGGCTGAATCTCAGTCCAAATTCTATTACCTGTGTGTAGATGACAGCAGCCTCTTGAACCTCACTCCGCAGCCACTGATCAGACCGAGGAAGAGCCGCATCTTCAGGTTTTGCTGTCCTGCTAAGAGTTTGCACCCCGGACTCTGAGCCGTGACCAGTGGGAACATGGTCCTCAATCATGCACCTCCGTCTTCAGCCAATACCACCGATTCCAGACTGGCTTTTCTTCCATCGAAAAGCAACTTTTTCTGTATTTTTTTGTAAATCGCAGTATATACTGCAGCTGCAGACATAACACTTGATAGATATTTTATTTATGTAGTAAGATGAACCAGATTGTCATTTATGCTTTGCGTCTGATTGACTTGCCATGAGTCTGAAACATTGAATCGGGTTGAAAGGAGCAGTACAGCTTGAGAGTGTGAACGTATCATTATGATTAACGCTCTGTTAGGGCCATGAGACGTGCGAAACAGCAGCGGCTCACAGCCAAGGTCCACGCTGAGGAGAACCGCAATTACTCATGTGAAGTGATCAGCCACCAACCAAGCAGCTCTACAAAGCAGATATTGCATTAAGATTTTTGTTACAGATTTTATAATTCCTTTGATTTAGTCTTCCATGTGCCATGGTCCTGTACCTCTTTTGAATTCTTCATTCCAAGGAAAATAAAGTATTACGCCTAAAATATACCACAGATGCAGCAAATGGAAACGTCAGGCTTATAAATAAAGCAACGGCCGACTGCAAGGGTTCCTGTTGGTGGGTTTCACTGTAAGCAAGTTTAAGCCAGTTAATTTTTTTGTGATCTTTTAAGAATAAGGAATGCAGGCACATGACTAAACTGGTATACTCTTTTCTGAAGACTTTAGAAGATTAAGATGCACTTCATTGGTTCAAGGGGGGAATTTTGGTGCCCACAGTAGCAAGAACGTGCACAGACAGACAGGCATATAGTGTCAGACAGACAGGCATATAGTGTCAGACAGACAAGATGCAAAGACCCCACTCATAGTGCAAACAAAGTAAACTGAACCAAACACATCTTAAGAACATAGCTCATAAAGTACCATGAGAAACAGAATATGGTGATACCACGGAAAGAAATATTGAAATATAATAATAAATTAGCAACGTTATATGTGCAATTAAGGAACAGATAGCACCGGACTTTTACTGTTGTAATGAAGGCCTCCTTCCTGTGTTCTGGCTGGGGGTGGGGAGCAGCACATTGTGGGGAGACGTGGTGATGTCTAATGGCAGTAGGCAGGGATGCCAGCAGAATGAGAAAGTGGCTAAATGTGCTCCAGTGTAGCGCCCCCTGAAGCACATGTGCAAAATTGTTCGTAATATTGTCCAATTTTGCCAACTACTGCCTGCAGTGGCTCCAGCATCAGTCCTGTGATGGAGCTGACCTTCTTGATGAGGTTTTTCAGTTGTCTGGCATCATCTCCACTGACGCCGCCTCCCCAGCTGGCCAGAGTTTACAAAAGCACTCTGGCCACTATGTGCTGATAAAACGTACATAGCAAAGATCTACATTCCTGGGTTCTCTCGTCTTATTTTATCCGGGTGTCCAGACACAAAATGTAGTGTGGGTTTGTTTTTGTGATATCGGAACTGTGTGGGTTTGCTTTCGGAATGCTGGAACTGACCCACGCAGACAAAGCAGATCTGAAGGCATGATTTAGTTACGCCCCATCACAGATAGGGCTGCTTCTCAATCAAAACTTTGCAGTGTGTCTGTGGGAATTTCTGCCCATTCATTCAGCAGAGCATTTGCGAGGTCAGGCACTGATGTTGAACGTGATCTGGCCCACAATCTCCATTCTAGTTCATCCTAAAGGTGTTCAGTGGGGTTAAGGTCAAGGCTCTGTGTGCCAGTCAAGTTCTTCCACACCGAACTCACCCAAACATGTCCTTATCGACTTCACTTTGTGCAGTGGGGCATAGTCATGCTGGCATAGAAAAGGACCTTCACCGGAACTAGGGGCTTAGCCCAAGCCCTGAAAAGCGACCCCATACCATTACAGAGAAGAACTATTCATCACTGAGGGAGGGTCAGTTTGCAGGGAAGGATGACCATCCGGCAACTAATGGAGGGTGTGGCTACAGACAAGGGTGACTATCCATAGCTTATGGAGGGCGGAGTTACAAAGAAGTGTGACCATTCATCATTTAGGAAGGAGGATTTACAGAGAACAGTGACCATTCATCACTACTGGAGGGTGGGGTTACAGAAAAGGGTGACCATCCATCACTAAAAATAAGAGATAAATTGAGGAAGTGAGTGTTTTCTCAGCTACGATCGACGCAACCCCCTCCAGAAGGAATGGGAGGGGCCATGAGGCTGCAGACAGCCAGCACACACACTCACACAAACACACAGCACAGGTATCTAGCTGGAAGGTCCACTGAGAGATAAGGCATTAAACGCTCTTCTCAGGATTTCTGGTGAGTTCAGCCTTGCTGTGAATGTGTGCTGTGTACACTTTGTCTCTTAGTACAGGCTCTGTGCTCCTTCTTGTCTATCCACTAGCTATAGTCCAGGCTCTGTGCTCCTTCTTGTCTATCCACT
>JAODJX010000119.1:29320997-29346684 GCA_026776945.1 Isichthys henryi | reverse complement strand
CCTGCCTCGTGCCCATTGCTTCCGGGATAGGCTCCGGACCCCCCGCGACCCAGTAAGGATAAGTGGTTTGGAAAATGAATGGATGGATGGATGGATGGATGAATGTTTATAATGTGAGTAAGGCCTCTTATACTCAAAGTCACAGTACACATTTATTCTGAGCAACTGTATGCTGAATGAACATCTCTGGCCTAATAGTGCCTGAAGGTGTAGCAGGGCAGTGGGCATTGCCTATTAAGACAAAGTGCTGTTTATTTTGGATAATTGCCCTCGTTCCTTGGTAACAGGATTGCCTAAGAAGAGAGTGGGAATGAGTGCCCAATGGTAGGATAGGGTCATATTCTCATCGTGACTGGCTTTCCCATGAAGAATGTGTATGTTTATACAAGAGTCCTAGAGGACGGTATGTCCTTCCACTCTAAACGGACAGGACCGCAGCACCAAGGTCAGTCTGACGAAGAGAGCCCTGCTCATTCATTCATGGAAAGCTAAAGATAACCCTGGTAAACATGTTGTTTTTCACTCATAGTCCCTCCAGGAAACGGAAACCTGATCTCTCAGTAGCCTGTTGGTCCCAGTCCATCGCTCTCAGCTTCTTTAAACTCACTGACTAACAGCTAACCCACAATGAGCTGGGGGCCGAAATGGTATGTAAAGGCTAACAGCAGAAAAAGTTTTATATGTATGGGAAAACATGGTTAGGTGTACTGGTAATTAAGGTTGCAAAGAAGTGGAAATTTTCTGGTATATTTCCGGAAAGTTTCCATGGAAATCTTAACTTGGGAATTCTGGGAACTTATAATGCACTGCCAACTGGTGTTCATTTTGGAGAATGTAGGTTTTATGGCTACTTTTTACAGCGTACGTCAGGCCCTTAGCCAGAAATAAATTCCATGAGGTGGGTGGCAGCCCTAACGACATTGGTACGTTTTGCCAGCTAGGTGGGATTCCAAACCCGTAATTTTATTACCTGGCTACGTGCCTGACTCACATGTGCACTTGTAGTGTAAGGCTGTACCAGGGGCCTATAACACAAAAAGGACTTTTTGCTTAGCCGGTTAACATGTGACGGAAACATCCATGCTCCCCAGCATCCTAACTCTAACCCTCACAGAAACATCCATGCTCCACAGCACACTAACTGGGGTATTTGTGTTTCTCTCATTCCCAGTGACCACTAGAGGTCCCCATTTTACCAGCTGCTTGTCTCGGGAACAGGAGACTTTTCGCTGCTGGTGGACTGCAGGAAATTTGCAGAACCTCTCACAGGCTGGTGCCCTCAGGGTTTTCTTCCTCAACAAAAAGTAAGGACATCTCCGTGACTTTATGGTGGACACTTTTATCCTAGAAAAGAGGGCATCAGGATCCTACCAGAACATTCAAATTTGTGTAGCTGTAAGCATGAGTGTGTGCAAAACTGCCAAGGAAGTTTTCTGTGAGTTATAAACCTGGTTATTTTGGCCTTAAAAGAATAAACATAGCTGTTTATAGGGCTGTACTGACACAAATCTGTACGGCAGTGTATCGTGATGTGATTTTCCCCAATATGTGTATAAGTACAGCTGCTTGAATCGACAATGAGCAGAAAAACAATCCCTCCAGTATTTCATAATTGAAGAAATTAATAAAAAATTCGCCACAGCTTTTCCAGAAGAATGCCCTAATAAGCAGGCTGCTCACATGTGGACCATGGTGCGTCTTGTGCATCGCAGAGCAAATTCATTTTTTGCTACGTTGCACTGCAGGATAAAAGAGCACAGTGTTCACATCTCATTTACCAGAAGGCTGAAGTGTTGTAAGTTAACTCGAGGCATTACGTAGAGCGGAAATGGAACCATACATATCAATACTACACCAAAGATTGTAATAAGTCACGGTCACACTTCTGGGGATGTTAACCAGGCCTAAAAAATACAGACACAAAATTATATGTACAAATAATGTATTTACAAATGTTTCTTTTTTCACTGGTAGTTTGTGTAGGATGTGATCGGTATTCAGATTCACACTGTGTCATCATACATATTTCATCACGTCCCTGGTTATCGTGATATGCATCGTATACTAAGGTTATTAGCAATACCCTCTGTCTGTCTGTCTCTTACATGGCTGTAGATGTTAGCTACAGACCCTCATTTGGCTGCTCTTACCATCCCTGTTTGCTTTGAATATTAGTTATAGATCTTTCTGAGTCGTCTTTCTTTGTAGTGTGTCCCCTGGGGGCTGGGATGAGTGTCCTCACTACAGCTCCTCCGAGCCAAACGAGTGCTACTTCAGCTCACGTTACACGTCTGTGTGGACTTCGTACTGCTTGCAGCTGCTCTCGGCCTCCCTGAATGTCACCTATGATGAGATATGCTTCAATGTCGAGGACATTGGTGACATCCGCCATGTATTCCACAGCCACACTCGAAAGCATCACACTGTCATGCCATTCAGATGCTTCTGTTATGCAGTGGCTTATGTTTTCTACATAAGTGCAAACTTTTTTGGCTTATTTTAGCATCCCTGTAGGCATATTTACAGTGTCTGCTTCCCCCCCAGTCTTCCCTGAGCCCCCAGTGGGCCTGAACTGGACACTTCTGAACGTGAGTCGCTCTGGGCTTCACTTTGACATCCTGCTTCGCTGGGTGCCTCCACTGTCCGCTGACGTGAGTGCAGGATGGCTGAGCTTGGAGTATGAGACACGGTACCGTGAGAGAGGCAGCATGAACTGGCACACGGTGCGTTTGGGCGGCGCTCACTCACCTCTTCTGTTGCTTGATATCCTCTATCTGCTTCTTAAAACTGCAATTCTGAGGCTTCTCAGATCAGCTCGTCAAGTTAAAGCCATTGTTTTGGATCTGGCCGTGTCCCTCTAGCTGGGCATTGATTCCAGGACCCAGAAGTCCATTTATGGACTGAGCACCGGCAGAGAATACGAGGTACAAGTCAGGTGCAGGATGGTGGCATCTGAGAACTTTGGGGAATTCAGCAACATCATGCTGGTCACTCAGAGCCCCTCCAAAGGTCAGTATTTTACTAATTAAATCAACAGATAATCAAGGCCTGCTTTTTATTGTTTTCTCTAACATTAACAAATTCCATCCCTGCTCACTGTGAACTAATATACAGCTCTGGAAAAATTAAGAGACCAACCCATAGTTTTTAACAGTCTACAGTTAAATCCTGGTTCTGCTGGCAGAAGGCTACACCGACAGCAGGTTACTTCCAGGCTCAAAGCTTCTAAGACTGCAGTACACAAGGTGAAGCAGGAGACACTGGGAATGACCAAAAATTAGCCAGGGAGAGGGGAGAAGCAACTTTCTAATGGCAGGGATGACCGTCAATTTATCCAACTGTGCCTCATGAATGGGAGGATGACCTCAAGTGACCTTCAAAACAAATGGGAAACATTAAGTGGTGTGAGGTGCACTGGGTCAGTTCATAACAGGCTCTTAGAAGCAGGACCGAAGTCCCCTAAAGCACGGAAGAATTGGTCTCTCTGCTCTGGTCTCTTAATTTTTTACAGAGCTGTATTTTACCTGACTGAGTAAACACAAATTCGCCTGATTCCTCTATACTCGGTTTCCAGTAACGTAGTACGTCACAGTTAACACAATTGCCCTACATTCAGTTTAGACTAATCTGGTTTGCATCTGTACAGACTGGCTCGTTACAGCTTGTGTACATTGATTCACCACATTGAAGCACATGGTGTATTGAACTGAAGTATCGGAAGTACATTTACATTCCTTTGCAGAATCAGGATTTACTCTGGGTGTGCTGCTGATCTTCGGAGCAGCAGGAGGAAGCAGCATACTTCTGTTGATTCTCTTGTCCCAACACCAGAGGTGAGGCCAAACCCACTGCTGACTTTATGGTTCATAGGTTCACTGTCATACCTGTTCAGCAGGCATTCGTTTGATTCTTTGCAAACCACAAGAGCAGCAGTAATGTGGATGCTCAGGATCTCCTGCTTATCATGGATAAACTTACAGAATGACATTAGTCTAAGGTGGGTGTCATGTTAACGTGAATTAGGATTAAATGGACAAAAAAGGGGGAAAATATTCAAACGGATATCAGTGAATATCAGACATTTCACTTGCTCAGTTTCTACCGGTCCTTGTAGGCATATTTCTGCATCCTTAACAGTGGTCAGCAGTATTCATGACGCCCTCATGGTGTCAGGATTGGTCCGTACCTTATCCCATTCTGCCTGTCATTTCCCCGTATGGCCAGCAGCTGTCACTGGCCATCCCATCTACTCCTCTGTTTCCCTAAACTTGGCACCTTTCCCAGTTGTTTTCCTTTGTTCCCTGGGCTGCAGCAAGGCAGAATGATCTGAGTGTATGACTGCCAGCCATACATCCCTCTTTGCACATTTTTGAGCTATTTTATACTGCATGTTAATCATGGTCATTGCGTTTATATATTCTACTATTTGCTCCTTCAGTATGTTTTGTTCCTGGTATTACTCTGCCTGTGGCCAGTAAATTTATGTCCTGTCTCTCTTTCTCTAGATTTCTGAGTCCTAAGTGCATGGTTGGTTGTTTATGATCCTCACCTGTACATTGTTTAACCCTCATTACATGATCATTTAATGTACCTGCCTGTGGCCAGTGAATTTATGGCCTGTCTCTCTTTCTCTAGATTTCTGAGCCCTAAGTGCATGGTTGGTTGTTTATGATCCTCACCTGTACATTGTTTAACCCTCATTACATGATCATTTAATGCACCTGCCTGTGCTCTGTTCCTCTGTCGGTCTTTGTATGCATTGGATTGTGTTTCCCTGTGGTTCTTTTAGTGCCCCTTGCTGTCAGCACCCATTTCCTGGTTTGTTCGGTGGTTTTCTGCTCTCCTGGCTTTCATTTCAACCCGAGTTAATTCCTTTCTTGTGTACTGCCTTTGTTTTGACCCTTTGTTATTTTATGTCTGTGTTTGGTTGCTGTGCCTAAGCTATCAAGTAGATCATCGTTCCCTTATTGGCTTCTGCTGCAGGTTGGCAGTGTTGTTCTTACCCCCTATTCCAAGCCCCAGGATCAAAGGGGTCGACCCAGACCTGCTGAAGGTACTCTCGCCTCCTGAAGGCGTTCAGTGGTCCTCATCCATGACCAGATTTCTGCCTGCAGTTCCGTTGCTAATTCCACAGTTATGAAAATGCTGTCGCTTCTTTGGTGCATTCTTTAATATGTTTCTTTTTTGTTTTTCTTCCCTCATATGTCCAAACACACATACATGCACATAAACATACATGCACATCTGGACACACAAATGACATGTATGTGCTCAGAATGGCAAAATGGATGAAGTCAACTCCATTCTACACATCCACCCCCACAAAGCGAACATCTGCAATGAAGATTTGCTAATCGATTTCCTTAAGCTGGACCTGGAGGAACCGAACCACAGAGCAGAGAACATGGACCTGAAATGCCTTCTGGACCCAGGCAAACCTGCTGTCCCATGCCGGAAAGATGATTTGACCCAAGACAGTAGTTACAGCTCAGAGCAGCTTAGACCCCAGGCTGCACTCTCCAGTACAGCACCTCCGCAGTCACTGTCTCCCTTCTCCTCCTGCCAGTTACGCACAGCGTCCAGCAGGCCACTGCTTGCTAAGCAGGGCTGTAGCCCCTGCTGTGGCACTACGGCCTTCTACAGCCAGGTGGGTGAGGTCACTTCTATAGGTGGAGTCATGCTGTCCACTAGACAAGAGAGTAAAGCAGAAAAGGAGATGAGGGTGACACAGCCTGAGACGCCAGATGACAGCACGTACACCTCAGAGGAGTTTGTTAGACACATTAGCGCCGACTCCTCTACAGAGGGCTGCAAACCTTCAGTCAAGGCCCCCAGCCTGCCTGTACCCCCAGTCTCTGGCTACATGATGCTGTAGGGCCAAACCCTAACATAACCCCTGATGTTCATGCTATTATGCTTAAAAGGTCTCCATGAGAGATTCTTCTTGTTCAGATAGATATTTTTGAGAATCATGTATATTTGAATTGTACATTACCTAAATTAAAATAATTAGGGTATGGGAGTCTAGCACCTGCAAATGATGTTGAATAATACTTTCGGTTTACAGTATATACATGCATATCATTACATACATTGTTGAAGTTTTCGTCTACAAATCGACAATCTAAAAATTTTGTACTGCTCCAGGTACATGGGTCAGTGGGGTATTTTTAAACGGTTTAGTTATCCTTTACAATGGATATTACTCTAACACTGTTTTTATGCTGCCCATCTGCCCATAAACTGTGTCTGTTTAAGAGAAAGCTTTACAGCAATCAGATTATATGCATATAATCATTTTTGCTGACTTGGTGAACTTTGGTACAGGTTTGTCTTTATGCTGCGTACGATGGCTTCTGTACTCAGCTTCCAGCTTGAGATTTCTGCCGACGACGGAGTGAATTGTTAGTGCTAGATGACCAAAGAAACAGCTGAACCATTTGTGATTTACTCTGCTCTGGTTACTGTAGTTTTCTTGTCGCGCAGCACAGCCATCAGTCATGAGAACGTGACAGAGTTCCTGGTTTACTAAGTGTTGTCATCACGACGGGAATAAGAGCACAGTAATAAGACAGTAACACAGAGTTTACATGAAATACATGCACATGCGTGCAACAATATGATGTATGTTAATAAAATGTATAAGTCTTGCTGGTCGTACCTACTGAAAGGAAAATCATCACTTATTAATAATTAGTACTGAGCTAAAGAAAAACCTCTACTAGAATTAATACAAAACAAGGACTGGGCTCCTTTCAGTATCTTAACAGGCACTTGAAGACACAGTCACAGCGATGGACTTTAAAATATAACATCTTCAATAAGACTGACTTCATGTCATGGGTACATGTTTTAGTGAGTGTTGTCAAGTCCTTTATTATAAATGCCTTTGGGCTTTTTTTCTGAAATTGCTTATTTCAATTGCAGATTGTGTTTTTATTTCTTATTTTGAGGCTGTAAAAACTGGCTGCTAACTTTCTGTACTGCCACCTTCTCATTCACACATTAATTCACTTCTTAATTTGTTGACTAGTTTCAACCATTTTGGCTAACTCAATTAAATATGAGTTTACATCATCTTCCGCCACTTAATTTTCTGGCCAGAATTTGATATTGAATGAGTGGTTAAAGGTTAATTATGACTTCTTGTTATGCAGATATGTCACATAATTTTGCACCTCTCTGAAATATGTTGTAATTTTTTGGTTCAGTTTCCAATAATGTGTGTAAAATGTGCTACAAAGAGCCAAATTTGGTGTATAGCGGGGTATTTACTGTCACTAACAACAGAAAATGATAAATTAAAACTTCAGAAATATGCCTCCAGTATTTCATTACTCTTGTATGTATGTCATATTTACAAGTAGCAAACACAGGACAAACTACATGTGTTCTATGTGGTTGCGTATTTTGGGCTTGTTTTGGGGTTTGTCTCTCCATTTTATACAGAGGGATATGGTTGCTTTTTTGTATCGTGAGACTTGCCAACAGTGGTTTTAATGTTTCATTAAGTGTTTTGTTGTAAGGTTACCACTTTCTATCTGAAATAAGGGATGCCACCTCCATCCTTGGGTCTGCGAGGATAACATTTGCGGAGCCGTGGGTCGCAGCAATAAAATTTTCCAAAACAATGTGCAGAAATACGGGACAAATGGCATTCCATACCGGTGCGAATCGGGACACACTGCATTTTGCGATACGGGCCGTGCGGCGGCCCTACGGCCATCGGCGTCAGAACGTTTCAACGTACAGAGCGCGCGCGAGCCGGTACGTTAACGTCCCGATCCAATCTCACCACAGAACCTTCTGACACTTTTAAAACGTAACTTTTTAAACCTGACAAACTACGCCATGGTGGCACGGAGTAACTGCAAACAGTGTCACAATATCAGATATTTACCACGGAGTAGCGCTCCACTGAGATGCTTTACAAAGTGCATAGACACATGTAGCGTTATCGGTTACCCTCTTTAAGATAACATGGAGGTGCTGGGGCCGCCTGTTACAATTTGCCAAAGGGGTATGAACAACTGAACTCTTTTTTTAGACGTTTTAAAGTTATTTTTTAAAATTCTTGCCAAATATATTCCCGCTCACGTTGTATTAGTATCTGCAGGGAAATACAAATGGTGACGCTCTAAATGGCTTTAATACAGGTAATCAAGTCCTGCCCCACCTTATCGGTAGAGAGATGCAGGGCCGCGGAGCGGTGAACCTGCAGCGGCTCCTTGACGACTTCACCCACATAGAGGAGGTGGGCTTCACCGCCGCTGCGCTCCCTCTGGCCGGCAATGGACAGCCCGGAGGGGCTCCGCTTCCCAACCCAGCGTCAGTGTGTGCGCATTCACCCGCTTACACTGAAATAAACGATTTGTTATTTATTTCTAGACAATTACAGAAGTCACAAAAAGGAACAGCTTCCTGGAGGTTAAATTAGAAGAAACCAGCCAGTTGATTAAATTAAGTAAAACCAAAGAAAAGTATCTGAAGGAAGGTAAGGGGGAAAGCGCCTTCCTTTACTTTTTGCCTTGTAAGGTTGATCTGACAGATTAACGTAAAAAAATAACCGAACAAGTAGTGTTTATTGGTCTTTTCTGGTGCACCAATAACACATCTTAAATCTACTGTGAATGATCCACGAAGATGTGTCTTTTGGTCCATTATTCGGTATACATAGGCCATATGCAATATGCAGTGAAATGCTTTAGGCGTGTGTGAAAGTAGTTCTTGCTGACTATACGTCATTTTCATTATTGAATTTTCGAAATGAAGTTCGCGTGTTTTTATTTCCATCTAGTGGTCAAAGAGCGAAAACATTTTTGTAACGCGGAGCAGCTGTATAGATTAATTGCCCAAAATAATAAAGTGGATTTAAACTCAGGATATTGGGATTTTATAATTATATGTAATGTTCTGAGCAGACATTGTTTTAAATTTGTTTTTTTCCCAGTACTTTAAGCATCCATTTATCTTCTAAATACTAGTCAGGGTCACACAGCACACTACAGCCCAAACAGGTTGCCAGACCAACTTAGGGGGAACGAACATACAATCTACAGAAAGACTGCAGGGAGACACTCACATGACATAGTGGAGACAGGAGTTGAATCTCTAACTCTGGAGGCATGAGCGAACACTGTTACCCACTGAGGCATCATGCTGCCTTCTCACTTTTGCTATCATATTAATTTCAGAGAGAGACAAACTGCTGTACACAGCCACTGGTTTCCAGCAATCGATACAACAGCAGTGTGACCTGAGGTGTAAGTCGTTCTCTCTCTTGCTTAGACCGTCCCTTTGGGTGGTGCAGAGTGTCTGACTTCCTGTCATTCCCATATTCCAGGGGAGAACGAGAGCCTGAGAAACACCATTCTGCTGATGGAAAGAGAGTTTCAGGCTAGGATAGAGGTGGGTAACCAGGATGCAACACAACGGAGCATTATTCCATACATTTTCTGTGCCCACTTGCACCATTCAGTCACACCTATGGTTGTTCCAGTACCTAGAGAAAACCTAATGATGACACAGGAATTACATGCAAACTCCACGCACAGTCATGGTGGAGACTTGAACCGGCATGATGCAGCAGTGCTAACCCTAACCCTACCATGCCACCCCAAGTCTATTCGTCTTTTTTTTATTTAATTTTTTTTAAAGAAACACTTCCTGTTTTGTTTCTGGAGAAATTGCAAAGGCCATTTTTATTTATATCTGCATACATTAACAATACTGAAATTCTGACAGCGACATACCCCACAGGATTGGGTAGGTTAAAGCAACAGTTGGTAAGGTCTTGTTTCCTCATGCATGCAGCAGCCATAGGCTGGCATAGCTGTGGTCCATTCAAAGTTGTGTGGCCTATCCATGTGACTCAGGAGGGTAAGGCTTGTGAAGCGAAGCTGGCTAAGGACCTTCGTGATCTGGAGGATCGCCACCAGGAGGGGCTACAGGAAATGCGGCAGGAAATGCGACACAGTGGTGAGCTGTTGCCACGATCCATTTCTTTAGGGCAGGGAGTGGACTGAGTTCTGATGATTTTCTGGTGTTTTGGCAGGTGTGAGTAGGTCTGTTCTTTGTTATTTTGATCTTACCAGTAATGATTTAGCATTATTATGGGAAGCATCAGTGCTCAGCGATGATGCAAAGACACTGGCCAGAACTGCACTTTGCCAGTGCTGAGTCGGAAGCCATAAACTCCAGGCAGATCAGTGTTACTGAGCACCATTAGACATCAGCGCACAGATCTGTGATGTTCCTGTTAGGATTGTATTTTAAGGAACATGAAGATCATTTGTACAGGGATACACTGAGTTTGCTTTAGATGCTCTGCACACCTTCACATGCAGTGGAGATGAAGGGGCTGGAGATGAAAGCACTTGCAGAGCTGAAAGATTCAGAGCTGGAGGAGATGAGGCAGAAGATAAAGGAGCAGGAAAGAGAGAGACAGAGCGAGCTTCTGAAATTACAAATGGAGGTGGGGTCAGTGATCTCTCCTGAGGTGCTTTGCCTAGCCATCTGCAAGCACGGCTCAGCTTGTACACTGTCTCTGACCCCATGGCAGTTCAGTGCCAGGATGGCCCGGGTTCAGGCCTCCTTTCAGGGCCAGAAGCAACTGCAAGTGACTCCGCCAGTATCTAGAAGTGTCTTCCAACGCGTAAGTCTTTTACCCCCTTATTCCTTTGCACTTGTATTTGGTGTTTATCGAGACTTACAGTATCCAGTGTTCCCATGTACTGTGATGTAAATACATGTCTTTATGTGTGTTCAGTGTGTGATTTGGTTTGGGTGTGGGTATTGTTTGCATGGCATGAACATATTTAGCATTCATACTGGAACAAATTTTGCTCTTCTGTGAGGACAAAACTTGAATAAATTGTTTGGAGACAAATACACATGCAAATGTATTTTTATACCCTTAATGGTTTTAAGTAACTTTTCTTTGTTTTTGATTGTTTATTTGGATTGTATGAGGTTTTAATTGCATTAAATGGATGAAAATATCTTTATCATCATTATACATGTACTACAAGAACGGAGGTCATTGAGTATGTGTATGTGTCTACATCTGGCTTGTGTGTGATCTTACTGCTGTACACAGAAACTGCAGTCTCTGCAGGAGGAAAAGAGCAGGGAGATTGCAGCTCTCCACCAGCAGGTGGCAGCATTGCAGCAGCAGCTATTCAAGCAAACACACCAATCAAAGAGAAAGAAGCTTTAGGTATGTTTGCCATGCCTACTGCCCTTCATCTTAGAAAAGAGTGGTGAAATTTTCTGACTCCTGTAAATATCAACAATCATAAACATGCACACTCATCCACATACATTTCTTTGGTACATTTTTTCATTGTGCCTGGAATTTTTATAGACCATGAGAATGAGAATTATGGTTTTCAGATTATACATATGCATAGTAAAATTCAAAGCGTTTTGCATTTATGCATGTTTAACAATTTTGGATTTATATCCAATTCGTTTGCAGTCATTCAAGTCTGCACTGATATTTTATTCACAGTAGCCAGTATATATTGCTAATCCCTTACACTCATTGATGTCTGTCGAACATCCTTACTCTACCACCACTGAAATGGCACAGAATATGCCAAACAGCTTTTTTGCTGTAAAACCTGCCTGATGATACGTGTTGCCAAAGGCGGATACTCATTTGTTTATTTTATCTGAGGCTGGAGAACATAGAAGAAGGTCCTTTGTACTTGAGGTTCTCAAAGCCCAGCATATTATCAGGAAGTAAAGTGAGCAATCTAGTGGAGCTGCGGCATCAAGTAAATGTGCGTGAGATCGACATCCATGAACATCTTAAAACACAGTTTGTGAACCTCTGGCAGTCATTGCTGACCTCACTGGCTCTGAGATCAGGGTCTTGAATGCCACATTTACATAACAGTGTTAACTTCTGCTCTCTGTGCCTGTCCTACGTGTAGGATAAAGGCATTACTGTAAATCTAATACTGTTCTGAAAGGCCTTAAAGCCACCCACCCCCATGCACCTATCCATTATTAATGTCTGAAGGGTTCCTCTGTTCAGTGGATGATGGTAAGGGTTAGGGTTATTGGAGCTCTCATCTCGGAATGGTTTCCTTTCTAACCTGAAGAGCACCCACATGCTCACTTTAATGGCTTTAGACAGAAGCATCTGTCAAGCAGAGAATGGTAAAAGCAGAAAAGTATAATATCCTGCCCAGCATCTAAATAATACCAGCAGTGAACTTACCCATATAAGATTTTCCCTTGATTGATGTTTCCTTTGTCTGCTAGTGATGCCTGACTACAGAGGGATGACCCTAATTCTTCATATCTATCAATAATATGCACCTTCTCTATGTCACATAAAATTGACCTTTCTATCTGCTGCTGCCATCTACTTCAAATATCTGTAACTTCAAATATGTAATGGATCCAATGTGTTTTATCAGAGACCTTCTGTGTTTCTAGGGTTTTCTCCTTGGTGTTGCTGAAGTACATCCTTCCCTCCAGTGGGATTAGCAGACTGAGCAGGAAGGACCCCCTGCCAGCCGCAAATTCTAAATAAAGTGCATTAGTATGGAATGTGTGCATTATACATGTGCATTTTATTTCAGAAAGTTATGAAGTGCATGCCAATGCTTGTTATGTTTGGTTGTCTTGGAATTTGAAGTTAATACAGTTTTAACTAATAACAACATAACTGTCATGTGAAATAGGTTAACAATCTGCAATAGTTTTATTTCTCATAGATACATTTCTCATTGCATGACAAATTTACTCCATATAAAATAAAAGGTAAAAACAGTTTATGTCAATAATGGTTATTTTGCGTTTATCATTATTTGTACTGTAAAATCATCAGAATTGACGGTCAGTTTACAGGGCAGTAACTGGAGGCGCAGATGGACAATGGCACCCCCTGTTGTCCTGAAGAAGCCCCAGCGGCCCGGTCTTATCCCCCACTAATCACTTTGTCTACTCCACACGCAAATGAAATGTGGTCTCCTGCTGCTGGAGTATGCTAGAGGTGAGCTGAGTGCTAAATAAATGCGATTAGACGGTGTAAGTGGTCCCTCTGCTCTTTAATCCGCCGCACCTCCAAACTGCCAGCGTGGGTGAGCATAAAGGACCAGGCTCTAAGGATAAAAATATCGCAATTGGCAATATTTGTTTCAAAACAATTGAAGACTGATACCTTAAAATGAGGATCATTCCGTATATTACTTCAGTGGTTGTCAGGCTTCTGTTTTTAGATTTGCCAACTAGACTTTAGGTTATATTGCTTTTTTTTTGTCCTCACGCATTCAGTTTCTGTTTGGCGGGAGTCACTGCAGTTACACCCACTGAGTGTCTAGAAGACTGAGTGGCAGCGTTAGCGTTCACATTGGATGCTATGAAAACACATCTAAAATGGGAAAGGGTTATTGATCGATTGAAACCTGATTCCTGCTCCTTTGGGAAGTTGTTCCCAAGTGTTTGAGTTCAACTGCCTTTACTTTAAGCAGATATATTTTTTTGCATTTCCCCGACTAAAATCAGCCATGTTTTAGCATGTTTTGCCACTCAGTCCCTTTGAGAGGCCGTGTTCCTACAGAAAAGCGACATTGACGCATACTCTCTAAAAAGCACCCTGATTAAGCACAGCAGGGGATACAGGCTTCAGCAGCTTGCAGGTGAGGCTCTGTATTTCGGTCTTTCAAGATGCCCACAGGGCACAGCTCAGGAAACAGCTCTTCAATGATTTTACCTTCCAGAGCACAGCTGAATATTAAAGTCAGTCATTTCATTCAGCTTCTGTGTATCCCGGGGTCTGTATCACAAAGCATGATTTGAAGATTAGCTTGTCGGATTGAAGGTTTAAATGGACTTGATCTTTAATGGAATGTTAAACGACATGTTATTTTGCAAACATATACAGCAGCATGCATCTGAGGGGAATCAGTCAGGTTGTCACAAAGTAAGCAAGAGAATCACATTAAGGGTGTCATAGTTAGCATTAGCATTTTTCCCATAGAAATGAATGAGCAGTCGAAAAACAGGTCTGTGTGTGTGTGTGTGTGCGCGCACCTAACCTTAACCATAAGTAACCAAACAGAATACAAGAGTTTTTACATTTTTTGATTGCAGCCATGGATTTGTAGAATATTCCGTTGTTGGATTTTTGGACCAGGAGTTGTTTTCGAATATTATGTCATGCCACTGAATGAATTTTGCAGTTCATAGTATGATATTATAAAAACATGAAACATAAATGAAACATGAAATAAAGCACACAAATTTCCCTAGAATTTCCTGGAATTCTGCTTAAATATCTGCAACTGGGCTGCAGCTCCAGAATTAATGGAAAAAAAAAAACATTCCAACAGGAATATTAAGGATGATTGACATCTAAGCACTATAACGACTGCATGACCCAGGCATCATATCCATTTTTTATATCTGGAGCGATCAAAAGTTGTTCATGCTTACAGAATTAATGTTTCTTCCACATGTCAGCTGGTCACCTCCATAGCCCTTCAGCTTGCTCCTCCTATTTGAAAATAGCATTTGCGATGAGACCTAACCAAAATAAAAACACTTAAAACACCAAAACAACTTGCATAAACATGTTCTAGTTTAAATCCTGACAGTCACAAGAAGTTAACCGAAAACCAAACTGATTTCTGAAAGTTTTATTTACAGTGATATACAAATTGAAATTAACTAATTCCATCCATCCGATACCATCCATACAGCTGAAAGTCCATATCGCCAACCCCTATTAGGAAACACCGAACAGGACTAGGAGCACTGGAACTGTATTTCCCTCTTTACAGCCTCTGGGGCTGTGTGTCCCAGCCAGTAAAACAGCACCTCATGCTTCTGTGTGTAGTCTATGCTGGGGAGCTGAATGGACTCGACTGCAACATTTGTGTATTTTCATTCGCTTAAACACACTTATGGAAATGAACTCTCACATTATGCTTTGTTTCGAAGGGCTTCCCATTTCGGAGAACCTGACTGGAGCATTGAGGAGCAGAGTTTATTTATGAATATTTATAAATATGGCAGCTGATCAGCGGGGAGGAAGTTGGCCAGTGCTTGACAGCATCTGCTTTCAGGATCGGTAAGAAGAACAATCGATCATTCATACTGGAGATTGCGGAGCACGAGTGCATTAAGAAAGGCACCAATATGGGTGCAGAATGACCCATTTCTGTATCATGCAGCTGAAGAGCGTTTGTCATTGTGCTTTCTTTTTTTTTCCTTGTGACACTTGCTGGGCCCGAGTGGTGTTACACGGGCAATCATAAATGCACATGGAACTACGCAGCTGCAGGCACCGAAAGCCGCTGGTGGAGATGGCCAGGAGAGAAACAGGAAGATTGAAGACTGCCCTAACAGACTGAAGCACAAACGTAGCCCGTTGAAGAATGGCTTCGTTGGTATGCATAGCTAGTTTCCAATGTCTGAAGCAATGTGTGAGCCTGGATCCCCACTGTTTCTCTGAATTAACCACGATTAGAATGATAATCGGCATCTGGGAGTTTTGGGGTGGGGGGCGTGCATTGGGAGGAGCCATACAGCCACCAGAGCACATGCACATATCCGGAGGACTCTTCTGGGTGTTAGATGCTGCACCATTGTAGTAATCCATCTTCATCAGAGGTTGCATCAATGAGAGCCTCTCTTTCAGTCTGTGGTCAGATGTTCTATCAATGATTGCTACTATCACAATGTCCAAACAAAATCATTAATTTATTTAGCAAACCTCTTTTGTCCAAAGCAATATATAATTGAGGAGCAGACAGCAGGATGAGCCAGTCCCTGAAGCAAATTGGGTCAAGTTCCTTGCTCAAATGATCAAAGGTGACACCACTTTGCCAAACCATGGGATATAACTTGACAACCTTCCAATCATGGGCCCCCCTCTAACCCACACACCATCCCGTACATATTCATTCATATATATAAATATAAAATGGGACACAGATAAAAACATCAAACAAGTATTTATTCATTAGGCTGTGGAGCAAGATTCTGTATTGCCTGTGTATAAATGGAGACCTTCTAGGGTGGATCATTTTCCTAAAATACACAGGAACAGGTCAACAATGAAAGTGTGAGATAGTCCAAGTGAGGGCAGTAGAGAGCCAATATGAGGCACAATTGGTTTAAACTATGAATCCAAATGTGAGTTTCAGGAGGAAGAAGCATGGAGACCTGGGACACTTGAGTACCTGGGACAGGAGAGTCTACTGTGTACATACGTACGTACTGTGTCGCCTCGCCTAATTTAGCCACCTGACCCAAATATAGCAGAAATGGTTTTACCAGAGTTAGACCAGAGAGTGAAGGAAAAGCATATGTGGGAACTCATTCAGGATAGCTGGAAAAGCCTCCCAGGAGGCCGCCTCTGGTGTGAAACTGGTGTGGAGGAGAAGGTAGGGTCTGCCAGTCCCTGGTGCAATTGGGGTTAAGGGCCTTCTTCAAAGGCCCAATGGTGGCATCATTGTTCACAAGATTTGAATCAGCAACCTTCTGGGTCCCAACCCATGGAGTTGCCCCTCCCCCAATATGTATGTTATTTTATAGTCCCAATGTCTTTATACTAAAATGCAGAGAATAGTACAAATAAACATTTCTAGGTGTATCCAAACTTTTGACTGGTACTGTATGTGACGACAGGGATCAGGAAAATAGCTGGCTGTGCACCTACACACAAATACATACACTGCACAACAGGACAGGAAACAGGAGGAGATCTAGCCATGGACACACACACTAGGAGTGAACTCAGTTATCTGTACCATGCTATCTGTACCATGCTCGAGCACGGATTTTCATCTAAAGCCCTGATTAAAAATATATATATATATACATATATATAAACAAACAAGACAGCAAAGGAGTCACTTTGGACTACGGCACAGATGCAGTGTTTGCTGGAAATTTGGGTGATGAGAGTTTCTAGGAACAACTGGATACAACACATAGAAAGTCTGAAATATTTGGTAAAATATGTTCTTGTACATGCAGCACGATAAAATGAAAATTGCTGCACTGCCTACTCAATAAATCTTTAAGAGGGTTGTGTGTCATCGTGCCCAAAATGACTCAAGTAAGCCACAAAATAAGGACATTAATCATGAAGGATATTGTGCTGTGCGATAGTGCTTTTCTTCCTGTTCAACACAAGAAGTTGCAAGGTGATGACAAAAGTACGCTTGGCCCCGGATCGTTAAGCACAATGTGAGCGCAGACCAGCAGAGGAGTGGGGAGGGGGGACAGTCGTGCCTGCGCATGGTACAAAGCAACCGGGCCAAGTCTGAGTACGCCCTAAGTGAAATGTCACAGATAGACTGCTTCAGAGGGAAGTCTATCCAAAATCGTGGCAACAAATAAGACCACAGCAGAACAGCTGTTCTTCCAAATTATCACAGTCATTGATGGTGAGTGATGAAAAGCAGACTGATGACACCTCCATCTGCAAGCAGCAGAACATGTCAGTGCTGTGTCAGTGTCCAGGGCCGCAGACCACACTAAACCAATATGTTACAAAACACCCATGGCCTTTTTTTAAATATAAAAGACATACAAATGAAATTAATATCAAACATTATTTACAGAAAAGTTCTGTTTGTAAATGTAAATTTCCATGTCTTATAAAGTTTTATAAATAGTGTGTGTTGATTTCCTCTCCTGATGCAGCGTACTGGAGTGTTATACATGTCCGTCCACCACCAGTCACTGTGGGATACACAGTATCCATGAAGAATGCAAATCCCTCATTCCTTGTTTGAAAGGAAATTCTCCCAGTTCTGACCCAGTACTGCACACCCTCTTGATATGAATCTGCTCTAGGTGGGGCCCCGAACTGTTGCAGACCCCACAGCGGGGCAGAACTCTGGAGAAAAGACGAATTGCGATATTTTTTTTTTGCAATTTAGATTGTGATTTTTCTCTCTTGGTTCTTGAGCAATACATTTGTTTCTTATTATTTAACATTCCATGCTATCTTTATGAAGATGGGACAGACTATGTGGAGACGCACGGTATATCAGTTTTTTAACTTTGTCAGCTCATTCACCATTTATCAGAGGTCTCAAAGTGTCGGCCTGTGAAATTTTTATAATTTATTATTACATCAGGTCTACAGATCAATCATTCCACAGAATAAAAAACAACTTAACATCCATCCATCCATCCATTTTCCAAACCACTTATCCTACTACTGGGTCGCGGGGACAACTTAACATCATTCCGTTAATCTGTGGCAGCATTTCCAATAAGTAATGCCAATCCAATGCCAATAAACTTAACCCTCATCTGCTCTTTAATATAACACGTTTTTCTGCCCTCTCTTCCTGTAATGCAGTATAACGCAGTGCTGTGATTTATTTATGGAGAAAAGGGAGAGCTTGGATTGATGTAACAGATCTGCCCGCTAATGCAAACACGGCAGAATCCATATCACGTGAGAATAAGATCATACAGAGGTATGAATCATGATTGCGATTCAGTCATAGAATGAGATCAAATAGTGGTATGAATTGAGATTGAGATTCAGCCTAGAATGGGATTGCATAGGGTATGAATCAAGATTGTGATTCAAAACCAATTAATCATGCAGCCCTACTCCAGAGACAAGGAATGGGCTGGATTGTGTGAACAATGGAGAGTCTACAGCTAAGCCTGGCTAAGGCTCAGCCTAAACCTACGTTTAACATTCCTTTGTTTGTGTATCTGTACACTATACCAGTGTAATATGCTATATAGAATAGAGGGTAATATGCCTGTGCAATATATCAGGTAGGATACCAGTGTAGTGTACCTGTGCAATATATTATGTATTATACAAGTGTAACTTACGTGTTCAGTTTACTATTTAGTATACCAGTGTAGTGTACCTGCTGAATATGGCATGCAGTGTAAAGTGTAGTTTACCAGGTCATAATCCAATTACAAGATGCACAACAGTAACCTGATTATGTTGCTCCAAAATCATCTTTAAATTAGCCCGAATACATGAAACATGATGCTTCCCTGCAAAAATGATTTTGGAGATGTCTTTAAATTATTCTTGAACCCAAGACCAATTCCTTAGGTAATGAGTGGTTCTAAGGTTGTTAAATGAATTGGTTCAAATGTGTTTTCACTCCAGGAGTGGAATGGCCTTCGG
Organism: Isichthys henryi; assembly: GCA_026776945.1. Taxonomy (NCBI): domain Eukaryota; kingdom Metazoa; phylum Chordata; class Actinopteri; order Osteoglossiformes; family Mormyridae; genus Isichthys; species Isichthys henryi. The sequence continues at coordinate 29,327,540 of JAODJX010000119.1, read as the reverse complement.
CAGTGGAACGAACCAGTGCTATGTAACAACAACCACACCCTGTGGACAGAGCTATTTATGACACAGGTACCCATACATGTGTGTCTGCGTGTTTGAATGGAAGATGCAGTGCGACTTGGGGAAAGAAAAATTATTTAGAAAATATCCATCAAAATCATAGATTTTGCTTCTTAATGTGGGTGAGGCTGGGCCCTCTCTCACATTCTCATGCAGACGGTCATGTAGTTTAACTGCTGCACTGTAGTTCCAATTCCTAGGTGTTATGAGGCCAGGTGCACTGCCAAGTAAAGTATGAATGACAACAGTGAGAGAGCAGTGCAGGCCAGGTGCCCGGCCACGCTGACGTCACTCCCAGAAGGCTCTGCAGACTCGTGGATTGTGTCATCTGTAAAGCAAGAGAAAGCAAAAGCTGGTCAAAACTAGGAAAATAGCTTATTACTGGATTACAACCAACCAACTCCTTAAAAGGAAAAAAGCAGATAGGCCACGCCCTCAATGAGGAAGAGCAGAGACGTCACGCTCGAAGGGTAAAGGCAGACAGGCCACTCACTCACAATGAAGAGTAGATAGGTGTGGCGACTTGTGTTTATATTGCACTCTGGCTGCAGTGTTGCATGTTTGCTGACTGATGATGTGAGGGGTGTGTCCCAGAGAGAACGATGAGGTACACCGACATGTATCAGGACCTGCCTCTTCGTCCACTCTGCCCAGTGAACGAGAGGATTGCCCCCTTCTCACTGTTATCTGTGCTTAAGTGCCAAAAACTTCTTCAGAATATACAGCCTTCTTGGAGACCTTGGATGGGCTGCTGGAAGACACTCCCTCAGTTTTCCCATAACAAGCATAAACGATCAAACATAAGGGGTCGGAACATTCTAGGCCACAGCTTGATGACCAATTTTGTAATAGTGTTGTCGGATCTGTGACCATATATCTTGGACACTTGGGTGAAATGAGAAGCCGAGCTGTCAACTGATGACCACCTAGTGTAAGCCTCAACATGCTGTGGGGCAGTTTGCTGAGCGTGAAGCCACTGGGGTGAGGATCAGCACTTCCAAATCTGAGGTTATAGTTCTCATGGATGGATTGTCCCCTCCAGGATAGAGATGAGTTACTGCCACAGCTGAGCTGGAAGGCGAAGCTATCAATTTCCTGCTTTATCTATACTCCTACCCTAACTTCACAAGCAATGGGTTGTGACCAAAATAATGAGACTGAATACAAGAGGAAGAAATTAGCTTTTTTGCAGGGCGTCTGGCCTTGGCCTTAGACAAAGGGTGAGGAATCTGGACATTCAGTGGGAGCTCAAAGTAGGGCTGCTGCTCTTCTGCATTGAAAGGATCCAGCTGAAGTGGTTTGGGCATCTATCTAGGATGCCTCCTGGACGCCTCCCTGAGGAGGAGCTTCTGGCATGTCCAAGTGGGAGGAGACCCCAGGGCGGACCCAGGACATGCTGGAGTGTTAATATCTCTCAGCTGAACTGGGAATGCCTTCGTATTTCCCCAGAGGAGATGGTGGAGCTGCCTGGGGAGAGGGAGGTCTGGGTCATCCCTGCTCAGACTACTGCCCCCATGACCCAGACCCGGATGAGTGGCAGAAAATGGATGGATGGATAGATGGATGGATGGCTGTCACAAGGAAGATAATTAGGAGTTAGGTGTGAATTTGATTGGAGAAATGACGGCGATATCAGCAAAGTCTTCAAAATCATACTAACCTCTTGGTTCTAATGAATTGTCATGGACATCAAATACGCGATCAGACCCCGCAGTTTTTACACAGCTGTCTGGCAAAAGCAGAAAAACAGTGGAATGAGTGAAAGCACAAAGGACAACAATGAAGAATAAACCCAAAACTTACCCCTAATTCCCAGACAAGCAAGCAACCTAAACATCAAACCCTATCTAAAGTAAGATTACCTGGTTAGATGCTATCCTGGAAATAGCTGGTAAAATCATTGCTGAAGGCAAAGATCTCAACACAATCTAAACAGAAGCAAACCGACCTGAAGAAGGATAACTGGCCTGAAGGTGGATGGATTTCCTCATAAATTCAGAGTAGAGCCCAGAAATTAGGTATTGAAAGGAAGTACTTACTTGATGGTCGAACAAACACTTTAAGCTTTAAACATGTTCTTCTTCCATTTCCAGCTGTGGTAGATGCTGCAAAAACACAGACACCTGTTGTCATAGCTAGAATACCAGCTAACAGTAGAATAAGGAAAAAACTGTTAATCTGGTAGCACTTAATGTATATGAACTGGCTGCACCAGATTGTTACCTCTGCCCACTTCCTGCATTTTTTACTTAGATCTTCAAAAAGCATATAGGATATATTAAACATGCTAAATCATACATTAAATATGCTAATTTCTGCTAAAGTCAATGACAATGGGAGCTATTCCAGGAACCAGAGCTCATATGCACTCCAAGGGAGATCCAAACCAGTACAAGTAACACTGCACAGTACTGATTGGTTAACAGGGACGCTACAGCCACTCTTAAAATGCTAAAAATACTTGTCACCTTTTCCTTCATCTCAGTCCATATTTTTAATTGCCTTACATTTTTACTGCCATTTAACTCATAGACAATTATCAGACTTCATTTATAAGTGCGCTATGCCGTTTTTTGCACATTTTAATAAATTGGCCAGCAGGTGGAGTCAGTGCTCCATTTCATAAATGCTATTCACTAGCTTAAGACCTTCTCCTCCAGATTGCCTGTTTGTTTTACAGTTGCTTATGTATATGTTGCATGGTGTTTAAAATAATGCACCACAACTTCCTCAGAATGTGTCTGGCATCCATGAAGTCCTTCAAAATGTATAGACACCACAGCTGTTCCTGCGAATTGTGTTTAAATTTGCATACACAGGCTGCGTTGGCTAATGGAAACAGTCAAACTACAACACTGGCGACTGAATGCATATATCAGACTAGTAACACTGGAATAGACTATATTTGTCTTATTCGTTTATCTTTGCTTGTGTAATTATCTGAGGAGGCTCGTGAAGTATGTCTGAGTCACAACAGTTGTGATAGCACAACTGACGTACTATTCCATACAAGCGGCTAAAATCACGTCTAAAAGAGCAGTCTACAAAAAGCACAAAGTATGATTGTTGTGCTGTTATCTCGAGCAATCCCCCAACAAAGCAATGCTGTTCAGAATATGCAAGACAGTCTTGTTCACACAGCCAGCATACACAAAATTTTACTTGTAAGATCTGGACCAACCATATTAGGTAGGAAGGTGTCTATTTCTACATGCTACTCAGACCATCTGACCCAAACCAGACATTCCATGGGGGGGGGGGAGGTGTAGAACATTCTCTCCTATATTTGCTGACCCGTTAGGCCTAGACTCAAAAATCTCCATCCTGTTCCAGGATTATTTAGTACTGTCTGACGTTTTACTACATTGGCCACCAGTGACAATCAGAACTCATTTTCCAACACTACTCCTGTACTGGTTCTACGCCTTGGGTGACATTCCAACACTTTGGACCCTTCAGTTACTGCTTCGAGTTGCTAGTTGTAACTGTTTTTTATGTCCTTGATATCTGTATACCTGCTGCTAGATCACAGAAATTCACGCCCCCCCCCCCCACACACACACACACACAGGAGAAGCTTTCCCATACACGTTAACTCGCACACTCAAGGAGCAACGTACTCGTTAACTGACAGACACAGCAGCACAGATGCTAACTCACAAACATGACATTGTACACATTAACTCACAGATACTGTCCCATACATGTTAATTAACAGACACAACACCATGCATATGAATGCACAGATACAGTACCTTACAAGGTTATTCACAGACATGGTACCTTGTACTTTAACTCATAGACATGGTACCGTTCACATTAACTCACAGACACGGCACCTTGCATTAAGTCACAGACCTGGCACAGTATAGTCAATTCGCCTACATGGTACCGTACACATTTAGTCACAGGTAAGGTACTGTACTAGTGGCATAACATCAATGTCATTTTGTTTGCGTGAATATCCCACTCGCAAGCACAGAAAGATGAATTGCATGCACATGTATCCTAATATCGCGCTCAAACTGTCTTTTTTTCTTCTCAATTGTTTCTTTTCAATCCCGATTTCTCCATGGATGGTATTACACACCCGACTTGATATTTACTATAAATATGTGAAATTTTTAAGCTTGATAGTCTATATTTTTCACTTTGTGTTTTATCACTTTTGTCACATCAGTGTAAAGTCTGCAATCACTTTACATTGATGTGACGCCATAATGTACACAATAACTCACAGACAATACCTTGCACGTGAACTCACAGACATGGCACCTTACACTTTAGCGTACAGACACAGCTCCATAAATACAAAATCCCATACCAGTGTATGTAGAGACATTGTTACTTACAGATGTAGTAGTACTCCCTGCCTGGTCGGAACTCAAAGCCCAGAGAGAATGGGGTGAAAAGCTGGAACTTCTCTGAGAACTTGAGAGGTGAGTGCGGCTGGTTGCACTCCCAGCGCTTGAAGCCTTTAGCGAGGTGCTCGCAGACACTGTAGCCATCGTAGTTCACCATATAGAGCACATAGTGCTCGGCACGATGGTCCAGCACCGAGGGTTCGTAGTAAGGACAGAACACATCCAGGTAGTCGTTGATGCAAACATCGATGTGATAGTCACCGTGCTGGAACCTGCCAGGAAAAGCAAACAGAGGGTTACAGCATGTCACGGGGACTGATGGGTCACAGTCTCTGGAACCAAAGAGTCACAGGCGGTCATACAGGACCTCACAGACCAGTGTCTCTCCCTGAACTGAAAGTGTGGCTCACAGACCTGAGTCTCTCCATGAGTCGAGTCTGTTGTTGAACCACAAATGTGGCTCACCGGTATGTACATACATGTTCGTACATTCTTGCAAGAGATTAAATGTTTGTACGAAAACTCGATGTTCGTACGAAAGGTAAAAGTCACATGTATAAAACCTTGTATAAACCATGATACCGGTACTCGTCTTTCAGAAATGTGTAAACTGTGATACTCGTCCACATAGAAACATTTGCACATGTGCACACTTAACAGACTACCTCATTCTTTCTTTCTTTCTTCCCCTTTTCCCTGGTTCATGTACCATTTTGCAGAAATGATTTAATAATGGCTTGGTACCTATTCTTGTAGAGTGTCTTATGAAAGGCACTATATTTAAATAAACTGAATTGAAATTACTATCCATATAAGTTTACTGTGCCTACAGAGTATTTGTTTTTATGATTATTGATTCTTTATTTCCTCCGGTGACTGTGACAGTGTTGGGATTGCAGCACAAAGCAGCCTCTGTGATTATTTGCTCGGAGCAGCAGACAGATTTATGGCATCGGTGATACGTCACGCGCATTATCCCTTTTAGAGCTTCTGCAGGTGCCAGTCGCTGATGGAATCACAGTGTAAAAAGCCTCTTCCTCTTTCTCAAGGTGGATGACGGCTCTCCACCAAAGCCACTGCAGCTCCTCGTCATTTTGCCCTGTCACGGTCCCCTCGTTCCAGTCACCCTGTTGACTTGCTGGTTAAAGGTGAGCATTTCTGCTTCCTGACCATAATAATTAATATGATCCTGTGCTCATTATCTTTGGGGTTTATGAATGAATGACAAAGATGTCTGACGAGCTGCTTGTGTGCCCAGTCGCACGGAGAGATTTCCTCTCCATGACAGTATGCCGGTTAATTGTATGCAGTTGTTTCCTGAGCAATTGCAACGAGCGAAACCTCCCCAGGTCCAACTACAGTGCAGCGGCCCCTTGTTAGTGGGGCAGATGGCATTCAGAGAAAAACACAGCACCTAAATGACAAATCCCCAGAAGTAATGACACTGCCATTGTGCTAAAAATGACAACAAAGTTCACTTGCCGACAGAACTGCCAAAAATGTATCCTGTATGGGGGGGCAACATGTGGCTCAGTTGGATAAGCCTCTGTGTCTGTGACCGGAAGGTCACTGGCTCAGGCTCAGCCTCAGTATGCGTGTGGACCCTTAAGTAAAATTCTAACCCCCCACCCCCCAGGTGGCTGCCCTTCACTACCAGCCTGCTCTCACCAATGGAGTTGGGGGAGGCAAAAAAATTATTTCCCTGTAGGGGTCAGTAAAGAGCATATTTTTAAAAAATAGTAATTAATTTGTATTTACTGGGAATTTCAAGATAAATGTCAACTGAACAGAAATAAACAAGGTTACTAAAGGAACTGCTTTCTAACGAGAAGAATATTAGAATTAGCCAAGGATGTCTATACCTGTTTGTCTAACATCACATGATATCACGTACTTTTAAGTAAGCTGTGCTCTCTGTAGGAGTCAGTTAACCTTCAGCATTTGCTGCTCAAAGTGCAGCTGCATCCTTCCTAAACATAAATCATGGATCTGGTGCGGGGGCAGAGGACCTGAGCACATCTGGGGCGTTAACCCTTCCATCCCTCATTAGACCTTTAAGCTGCTTAGTGTGTGTGTGTGTGTGTGTGTGTGTGGGGGGGGGGGGGGCAGGTCCACATTGAGT
>JAODJX010000119.1:29288830-29320894 GCA_026776945.1 Isichthys henryi | reverse complement strand
GAGGACTCTTCAGCCAATCAGTCCTCTAATTAGTAATCTAATTAGGGAGTCGCAGCGAAAACCTGCACACACAGCGGCCCTTTCTGGGTAAGACTGGCCACCCCTGACTTGGAATCACAGAGTTATTTCCTCTGTAAGAAGCCCACTATGGGTGAAACTTCGATGGTAATGAATGGTGATCACTAACTGAGTGAGTGTGCCGCGGTGAGCAGTGACTTCGTCGCACAACAGTGCAGAGATCATTCGGAGGCGTTGGACCAAATCCGCTGCTCAGCCCCTTGCAGGGATACAGGGGACCGTAAACATGCGGGTGAGCAGCCCAGTCCCTCAGCTGCTGCTCCTGACTGTACAGTAGATCCTTGTAACAATGCGTAATGTAATAACTCGACAGAGTGTAACTCATTGAATGATGATAATAGGGTAATGTTGCAATATAAAAATGTAATGTAGTCTATAAATTTGTTACATTTTGTGAAGTAATTACATAACGCAGTGTAATTACATAATTACATAATACTACTTGAACAGATGGACACTGCTGCAACACGACTGAGAGAAGTGTTAGAAATATACTGTATATGTATACAGTTATGCTCTAGGGCAGGAGTACTCTGCTGACATCCGGAGAGAAACACGATGTATTGTGGATCACGTGACTGATCACCAACCCCCCAACATATATGAAGCTCAGTAAAAATACGAACTAAAATAAAAATGGTCAAAAATGAATAAGACTAAACTGAAAATGGGCCTGATTGTCAAACGGAGATCCATCTCATTACTGAAACTCATTTCACCTCAGATGACTGGGATGCAAACTCATTCAGACATCTAACACAACTGAACAAATGGTATAATTACATTTTTATGCATCACAAGATAATAACAATCTGCTGTGCTGATGAACTTTATAAAAATTAACAGTTTTTTTTTTTTTTAATAAATTCTGAGTATAGTGTGACAGTGTATGTAAATTAAAGTGGTTTTGGGATTTTGCCCCTTGTAACTCCATGGAAAGGCCATGGACTGTGTTGTGCTGATTAGCTTGTTGCAGTAACTATGGTGCCCATTCATACAGTGATTGGCAGACACGGTTCCCTGTCATATGGTGACTGATGGATGCAATGCCCATTCATACAGTGACTGACAAATTTGGTGCCTTCATATGGTGACTGACATGGTCACACAATTACAGACACACACATTGGCCTGTCGTACAGTTACAGACACACAGTAGCCTGTGGCACATTTACAGACACACACTGAGCTGTTGATCAGTGCTCAGTACCTAGAACTTTCGAGTTCCTTAATGCCAAAATTAGCACACATTATTCAGTATTATTAAACCTGAGAAACCAATGAACTCTCTTATACAAATGTTCAAACCTATTTTTCCTCAAACAACTTTTCCGGGCCAAAGTCCCAGCACTGAATTAAAGCATGTTAAAATAGTCTCTTTTTCTTAAATGGCACCTCCTTTTCTGTTATATGTAATGCAATTCGCTGTGCGAAATGTGGACTATTATAGCAAATCTGTAACCCCAGTCTGAGATAACAAACCACTGTCTCAGAGGCAGACTGACTACATGCCATTTCAGAGCAATGGCTACAGATGTCTTACAACGAAAGGGCAGTTTGCTGAGCATCAAAAACATTTCTAATACATAACAACATGGAGAAAACTTGTGCATTTGGATGATGTGACTATATAGACCAGAATATGAAGGGAATTTCTCAGGTACCAAGTGTGGCGATGGAAAGCAGGCAACTGGGCCCTGGTGTCCTGCCAGGTGTCAGCATGGATAGCGCAGTTTCCTGTGCGTGGTGTCATTACCAAAGCATGTATGTAATGCATGGCTGATGCAGCCAATTGCACTAAAGTCGCATGTGAAGATTAGTGAAGTCTCTCCCTGACCTTTTCGTTAATTAGGTATACAGTACTTTTCCTGCATGGCATAATATCACATCACCATAGACTGGTTTATGCTGTTTGTGTTGCAGTGGGACATGATGAATGACAGCCCACTTGTGGCTGATGAATGAGTAACTTTATTTTTTAACCAAACTCAAAAATGCAGGAAAGAAAAGGGATCACAGGGAGTCTAAACAAAAGCAGATGAACAACATGGGAACTAATCAGGAGACACTTGAAAGCTGGGAAACACTGGGGCATCGCACTGAAACACAGACAAATACACTCTAACAGTGACAGTGAATCCAGGCAAGAGCAGGCACATATATACACAAAGGCAAGACAGGGCTAAGGGTTACGAGGAACAGGTGAGGGTCAATAACAATCATTTAGGACTCAAACACTAGGAGGTATTGGGAAAACAGAGTAACAGGATGGCCAGTGACACCTGCTGGTCAAATGGGGAAAGAACACATGAGGCAGGAACTGATCCTGACAGTGTGGGTATGTGCCCTGTGATGGATTAGCCAGCTGCCCAGCGTGTCCTCTACCTTAGATACTAAGCTACCTGGAATAGGCTCCCAGTCTGGTGCAGTTTCAAGCGCGATGGATAAATGGATTTATGCATATTATTATTACTTAAAAATCAGTTCTTTCATGCAAGTTAATGACTAATTTACGTTGCATGGTCGATAATCTGAAATCCAAGCAAAGTTAATATAAAAAGCACGTCGGTGTTCAAAACAGATGTAATGCTTTGCTAGATATTTTGAGATCCCCCCCCCTGCTTTTTATGAATTAACGTGGTCAGAACTTGTGACGTTAGGGTGAAAGTTAAAAGTCGCACCAAAATAACGGGAAGCTGAGTTTCAGGCAGAGCTGCTTGGGTCCCTTACCTGGGGTTGCTGCGGTTCCAGTAGACGGCATAGCGATCTGCCACCTCCTGGCTGGACAGCTCCCGGCTCAAAACGCACATCAAGATGAGCAAAAGCGCGGCTGCCATCGCCTCCACCCGCAGCATCACGCAGCAGCGGTGTCTGTCACTTACACCGGCGCATGTGTCACTTTTCCCCGAGCATTTATCTGCAGCCGCAACAGACGAGGACTGCGCGAATCGGGACTAGTAATACTCGTTTTACCGAGGGACTGTAAAAAAGTACCGATGTTCTGTATTTAATTGTAATTTAAGTCATAACGGTAGAAATTTGCAAAGAGTCGTAAAGCCCCCAAGAAAAATTAAGTATGAAAAGGCGCCTACAGCAACAAGCGGATCCCTTTATGATGTTCCTGGCAGCATGGCACCCTAAGGATGCAGCCAAACCCAAACTACAGTGCCGATCGGGGAGTAGCGTTAGCAGGGAAAAACATTTTCCAGAAAACCGTTACTCCGGTTGTCTTCATACAGAGACGTTTGCTTGCACGAAAAACGCACCAGTGTGAGAATAAAAAATAAAATAGTGCGCATTGCCTTCGGTGAGTGGCGGTGGGACCGGATCCCTTCCGTCGGAAACTTCGCACGGACTGATGAGGCGGAGAGCCGGACTTTGTAGCGCTTCTTCCCATTCAGAGGATGGGGGAGGAAACGCGCGTCCGCCACATGGAGCCGCCTCCCTCCTCTCATGTGCTGTATGTATGAGCTCCAGCACTCCGGCAACTCAGCGAGGAAAAGAACAAAATGACCGGCCATCCGTGAGACTTCGTGGAGAGCAGATGGGGGCAGCCGAGCCACAGGACGCCGGCTTCATGCCGCCGGCGGACACCCTTAGCCCCTCCCTGACAGGTCCTCCCCCCGCACAGATATCGGCTCATTCACTGCAGTAATAAGGACATGGGCCACTGACACGGCTTCCCCGCTTCCACATCTTCTGTCACTTCATTAATAAAAGTTGCTGGGACATCACACGCCAGGTCCGGGAGAAGAACATATATGTATATGTATATATGTGACAGTACGTTATTCCTTTTGCACTGTAAAAACTTTCATCTTTTAAAGAGGTCGTACTCTTGTCAAAGGCAGAATTTAATATTCGCATTTTATAAAAGCCATATTAATTTATTACTTCTTCTAATTATGACCATTGTTAGTAGACAAGAAAGTGGATAGAATTAACATTTTTGAAGGGCGAAACGTCAGTCATCTTGATGTTTACAGAGAACTTACAGTCTCCTGCAGATTCAGGGGAATCTCTTAAAATGAGTCAAAATACTGGCAAAATGTGTTTTTCCTTCCCCATGAAGCTGTGCCTGTTCGTTAACGTCATTATGTCTGATTAATACAGAGAGTTTTCTGTCAAGAATAATACAATAAAATTTGAACATAAAATCAACAAATCACTAACCTTCTTTAAAGTATGTGTTTGTTAGGATTATGTCGTGCGTACAGTTATGATTAATGTGCTATTAGGTTCAATGGCACACAGGTGCAAGCTAGTGGAATACGAGAAAATAGCACCTGGAAAATATAGATTTGGCTGAAGGTACCGTTGTTTAACAGATTCAGAGGCACAGCAGGGCAAGCGATTGCCTGGGGCACTGAGCTGGGAGGGGCCCCAAGCTGGGGGCTGATTACATAATACATTGACATGACAAATCTGCTTTATTTGTGTATCCATCCATCCATTTTCCAAACCGCTTATCCTACTGGGTTGCGGGGGGGTCCGGAGCCTATCCCGGAAGCTATGGGCACGAGGCAGGGAACAACCCAGGATGGGGGGCCAGCCCATCGCAGGGCACACTCACACACCATTCACTCACACATGCACACCTACGGGCAATTTAGTATCCCCAATTAGCCTCAGCATGTTTTAGGACTGTGGGGGGAAACCGGAGTACCCGGAGGAAACCCCACGACAACATGGGGAGAACATGCAAACTCTACACACGTGACCCAGGCGGAGACTCGAACCCGGCCCTTATTTGTGTATCCTGTTTATTATTATTATTTAGACTTCACACTGAAATAATGGTAATAAATTGCACCACGTTGGGAGAGACTAAATTTGAGGACCCCAATGCATTTTTTGCCTAGAGTCCCTGGGATTTAAATATGAAAGTATTTAACAGGACCAGGTATTGTACTGAGTGTCTTAGATACTATACTGCTGTATAATGGCCCATAATATCAAAAATCTGAGAAAGAGAGTGTGTAGGCTTCAGCATTGGCCAGGAAAAGTGTGTTCTGCAGTGTGGAGGTGCTGCACCTCAATATGTATGTGAGGCAGGAATGTGTGGAACATGTCAGTGCCCTCTTGGCCCAGGGAAAGCAATGTGTGGGTTTCTCTCCCTCTCCCAGTGCTGCATGCTGGTCCCTGCAGGGCTGTGGGTGACAGGCGCCACACTGAGGTCGGGGTGCGTACTGCGCTCTGTTCCTCCAGCTAGGTTGGGCAATGTACCTTGAGGAGAGAGCGGCAAAAGCTAGCACAAAAAATAAGGCATAGAAATGTTCAGGAAAAGTTGATTTTCACTTTAACATTTCCCCTCTTGTGTGGTCTGCAGATCCAGTTTCATTATGGTATATTAGCTTCCATGTGAATTTTATATGCAACATAATGCAACCATGTTGATATGTAAACTGAAGAGCGAATTCACCTGATTGTCCGACAGCAGAGGTTGTCCTGGGCTCTGTCTTCAGTCTTGGCACTTGGCTCGACCTGCCACCCTACAGACGTCGTCCCGCGACGTGTTTCCCAGGTCCTGACCGTTGCTGATCCTGCCCAGTGACATAAATAAGAGCACAGTAACAGACTTAGCATCTCCCATTAAGAGCTTGTGTTTTGATGGACAGAATCACAAAAATTCTGTCATAATCTATTATTACCCATCATTTTAATGTTCATTTTTTTAAATAGTAATAAGACATATTAAAAATATTTTTTTCATAATTAATATACAGAACAAGCTTAGCTATCAATTACGTTTTTATAGGGGCATGGGGAGAAAGATAAATAAAGACACCAACTGTGCAATGTCAACACCAGATGAATGATTTCATTCCCGCAGTGACAGAGTAACGTGACTTGCTCTGTAACATCAGTTGCCATTGGCTGATAAATGTTGTCAGTATAGAAGTTCAGGAACCTAGTTCCTGAGCCATCTTGACCGGGAACTTTGTAGCTCCTGGCTACTTTTGTGTGTCGCTTTCGTACCCCACAACAAATTCTGCTACCTTTATGCAAAATAATCTTAGGGGACGCAAAACAGCCCATAGGTTAAACTTCACACGTGATTTCATACGAAACTAAACCAACCACCTCAAAACAATGGAGTCGTTTTGTTAGTTATTTGTTAGTTATTGGGGGGATTGTTGCAGGCGAAAACACTGGAGAAAATCTGTGGTAAATCTGAAAAATTGCAAGTTCTTGGAAATACTGAGGATGGAGTTTTACTTGATTTTGTTTTCATTTATGCAGTTGCAGAATCTGGAATTAAGGAACTGCACAATATATGACAATAGCGTGACAAAGCATACAATAATGGGAAACTAAAGAATACTGTGTATTTTACAGGGGAAATCTGTCAGCTATGCTTTGAAATATCTACAAGTAAATAATGTTGTTTTGCACCAGTGGAGCTCCTCCTGCTCCATCTGTACTTTCCGATCAAACTCTTCACCACTGTACGGTTCTCTCACTACCCTCAGTCACTGCAGCTGATAAACACTGCAGGTTATCAGAGGGATCAGTGCAGTTTGCAGGTCCCCTCACAAATGGTAATCCAGAAATAATGCATCCACCCAGACTACAGCGTGGACAGGATGCCAGTCATATACTACTCACATTAAGATTAACTTTACTGATCCCAGGGGGAAATTCTGGTGCATACTGCAAGAAGGACGTAGGGCACAGTATATACATATACCGTCGGACAGACAAGGTACAGAGGCAGTAAAGCAAACGTACACAGAATCATATGTCTGCATTGGCAGATCAGAGATCCGGAGGGACCCTGATACTGAGGCAATGCTTGTCGAATTAAGGGGAGTCAGCAGAGGTGAGTCCGAGCAGCATATGTCTCTGTAGGGTAACCCCCTGTGCCTGTGATCAGATGGTCATCAGTTTGAGCCTGACTTTGGCAGAATAGTCATATTTCTGTGGGCTTTTGAGCAAGGCCCTTAACCCTCAGTACTATGGGTACAACTCTAGCTCCCCTTCCCCCTGCCAAACTTACTGTCACCTACATGCGTATCATGCAGAGTAAGATGAGATAGACACAAAGAGCAGTTCCCCACAGGGCTTAATAGAGTGTCATTGTTATTATTATTAATATCTTATAGTTATGCCACCTGGTGGCTCTCCATGGGAGCTGTCTGGGCACATCCCACTGAATATGACTGTGACAGTCATGTTGTTGTCATTACACACATATGAATCAAAATTTTGTTTCTATATAGCAGCATACAGCCAGAGCCAGGAAGAGTTGAGAAATGAACACCAAACAATAAACAGTAGGGGGAGAATAGTAAAGAATAAAATTAATTAGAAAAAAAAAATTCAAATGAAAACAGAATTTAAAAACAACACACAATATGCAACAATGACAGTGCAAATAATACACGTAAACAGTGCATGTAAGCAGACTGGAAATAACAGAATAACAGTGCAATGCAAATCTGCATTTTCAGCATTTAGGTGGGAGTTGAGAAGTCTGGTAGCCTGGGGGAGAGAACTGGCAGATCCTGGTGATGGTGGACTAGAATGCCCTGAAACCTTTTTCCAGTTGGAAGGGGGGGTGAATAGGCTATTTTGATGGGTGTGAGGGGTCATATATGATGGATTGGGCTCAGGGGATGCAGCATTTGTTGCACACGTCAATGCGAGTGGGTAGGAAGGTTCCTATCATCTTCTCTGCTGTCCTCACTGTTCGCTAGAGGCAGTTGTGGTTTGAGGGTTTGTAGTTCGGCTAGCTGGTGTGACTCTTGCCTATATGTAGTTTCATCATTGTTGTTGATCAGACCCACCACTGTAGCGTCCTCAGAAAACCTGATGATGCAGTTCAAGCAGAGCAATCAGTGTGTCATCAGGGTGAACAGCAACGGGCTGAGGACACTTCCCTGTGGGGAGGGTTACTGACCTTCACATTATTCCCTATCTGGAGAGACTCAGATCTCTCAGATCTCTCTCTCAGTTAGAAAGTCCAGTATCCAGTTGCAGAGGTTTTTTTGAGGCTACAGTATGTGCATCCAGTTTCCTGATGAGCTCCTGTGGGACAATAGTGTTGAATGCTGAGTTACAGTCTACAAACAGCATTCTCACATAGTTGCTCTTGTGTTGCAGGTACATCAGTGCTAGATGCAGGGCACTGGATATGTGACTTCTGTGGGCTGGTAGACAGACTGGAAGGGTCTAGTGAGGTGGGGGAAGCAGCCTTTGATATTACCATGACTAGTCTTTCAAAGCCCTTATGGATGATAGTATGGTGCGCAGGACCGGACCGAGACAGTTGTCTTGTCATGTCTGCCCTGCCTGATCCTCGTGTTTCTTCTCTGCCGTGGCTTCTACTGCTTGTTTGTCTTACCTGTTGTTCCAGCCCTCATGTGATACCCTCCGCCTGCCTCCCGTTATGCACCATAGTATTTTAGTGCCTCTATGTCCTGTGAACCCCAATTCTGCCATTGACATCGCATGACCCAGCCTTGTGTACCTTACTCTCTTCTCTTTTGATCCACCACAATCCTGTACTGCTTTGCTCTGTTCAGTTCCATTAATAAACCCCGTTAATTTGACCTGAATCTGAATAATTTGCTCCTTCGTCCTGCAACCCACCCTGTGCCATGGCGATTTAGTCAGGGAATCCTAACTCTTTTTATTTTTCAATAGTAGATGATTAACACAAAAATGTATAATGTTGCAGAGATTGAGTTTGGTGAAAATTTTTATAAAATAGTTAAAAAAAAATTAATTATACCACAGCGCTGTTGAATTCAATGTGAGATTATAATTTTAAATTCTAACTGATGTTACTAAATGGAAATTGCTAAGAAATTTCTACAAATCACTTACACAACAACAGCGCTAAAGACTGAGGACCAGAATCTTTTGTCAGTGATTAAATACCAACACGATACATTTGTAGTCCAGTCATACTTTATACTGTTTAACCTGCCTAAATGAGGTGGTTTTAATGAGCTGAATATGAGGAGATACAGAAAGCTAAGTGAATAAAACAATGGCTGAATAAAGTATCGACACATTTAGCTTACAGTTTTGTAGCAGGTAATTTTAAACTAATGGCTGGGTTATAGTCTTAGCAACAGACCGTATTCAAATTAAAGACAGTAGCTTTGGTCATATATAAGCTAAATATTTTATAGTAGTAGGTTTGGGCAGTATCTATTTTTTCCACACTATCCTGACATTACACCACAGTGTATGGTATGTTGACAGCATTTAAAAAGCAATGGGAAATATTGCAGTATAAAATGCATTTCAGTTCATAAACCTGAAAATAATGTGTTCAAGATCAAACATATAAGCCAAATGTGTGGTGACAATGGTATAAGTGGGAAAATGTATTTCAAGTCATGCATTATACGTTTTTAAATACACTCCATTCTGTGCTGGGTGGTTTTTTGCCTCTGCAGCCGTGCATTTAAAAACATATAATGCACAGTTTGTCGTGCATTAACCTTTACTCTGGAGCAGTGGAAATTTGTCCTGCGGAGTGGGCTAGGTCCAGTGAAGGGAACTGTTAATGCTTCAACATACCAAGACATTTTGGACAATTCTCTGCTTCCACCATTGTGGGAACAGTTTGGGGAAGAAAGGTCCTTCTCTGTTCCAGCATGACTGTGCCCCAGTGCACAAAGCAAGGTCCATAAAGACACAGTTGGGTGAGTTTGGTGTGGAAGAACTTGACTGGCCCACACAGAGCCCTGACCTCAACCCCATCAAGTATCTTTGGGATGAACCGGAATGGAGATTGTCAGCAGGCCTTCGCGTCCAACATCAGTGCCTGACATCACAAATGCTCTTCCAAATGAGTGGGCAAATATTCTCACAGACACACTCCAAAATCTTGTGGAAATCCGTCCCATAGCTTCATTTGGGGAACCGGGTTCATATTGATGCCTAAGGATGCAGAATGGGATGTCATTAAATTAGATGTAATGGCCAGGTGTCCAAATACTTTTGTCCATACAGTGTACATCAAGCACCTGCTGTCCAGCCATGAGTGTAAGCGAACTGCTAACACTGCAAAAGGCATAACCTATGGCAAACATAGCATAGCTTTAGCACAGTGGTAGCAAAGGCTTAGCACAGTGTAACACTGCTTTAGCAAAGCATTACCATGGTGTAGCACACATAGCTTAGCAGAATGTAAAACAATTGGTTATTCATATAATTGCACAGCTGAAATCGGAGCAATGAAGCTTGTTTCAATACCTGTTATCCTTTATACATATATGCAGAATGGAGATGATTCTCACAACTGATTATAACTGGTTTAATAATTGCTGTAGAAATAAAAACCAATTGATGTATTAAATATGGTGGGTGCTGTGCTCGCTCACAACTACCCCAGAGGTGACACTGCACAGGTACAAAGAGGCCTGACTCATGGTTACACTGAATAGTGCATCATCAATACGGCTTATTACTGAGTGTCATCACGTAGCTGCCGTCAGTATGAATGATCCTGTGATGTGCAAGTGCCGGATGGGAAGGAAAAAGGCCACTGATTGGACCTTCACTGCCGCTTTCCACGTATTAAAAAGGGTGCTGATTGGACCATTACCACCAATTCCACTGTTTATAAAGGGTGATGATTGGGCCTTCACTGTCGCTTTCTGATCATTAATGTGGAGGGTTAAGACCGCTTCTACACTCGCAACAAAAAAAATCATCTGCTTAATTTTAAGTGTCTATTTCACGCTTTCTTCTTCCCTCCCTCGTAAACAAGACCCTGAGATACTTATGTTCCTCTGCTTGAGGCAGTAAAAAGAGGGATGATCCATGGAGAGACTCACAGCAAACAGGGAGCTTTATTAACTAAACAACATAAAAAGGGGACCACAAAACAGACTGAGTAAAACTGGGAACTACACTGGGAGAAACCACAGCTACTAACACAGAGGAACAACAGTACATCTTAAGCATACACATTTTAAACCAAATCACTAACTCAAGATTGGATGAAGCAGGTAGTTAAATACATACAGACAACAATGCAAAGAAAGGGCAGGTAATGACCATAACCAAATCGACCAATCAGGACAGGCACAGATAACAGCACTATTCTCTGTGTGGAACAGATCGTAGCACTAGCTAAAAAGTAAAAGCAAAGGTACTTCAAAACTTATGATATAAGTTATTAAAAGAAGACAGCTGTGCCTAAATTGGGCATTTAATTAATTAAAGCAGCAGACATTCCCATTAACACAGAGGGCTTCCTCCTAAAGATTTGTAAAATAATTTAAGTTATGTCACAGGGTTCCTGGCTGGGGTACACTTTGGACAGGATGCCAGTCGCTGACAGGGCTCCAGGCTGGGGTATGCCTCGTACAGGATGCCAGTCGCTAACAGGGCTCCAGGCTGGGGTATGCCTGGTACAGGATGCCAGTCCCTAACAGGGCTCCAGGCTGGGGTATGCCTGGTACAGGATGCCAGTCGCTGACAGTAGCTCATTTAGAAATATGAAGTTACTGATCTCCCCTTAGAGATGAGCATTTCTCAGCACCTCTTCATCATGGGCATTTTTATGAAAGGTGATAGCTGATTGTTAGCATGCATATGATTGACTTTGCAGAAGCAATTTGCTTTAAAGGACTTTCAGTGAACCAATAAGAAAATTTGTTTTACTGATTTTGGTTACTTGACTATTTAAAAAATATAGAAAATATTTTGTATAAGCAGCAAAACTTGAATAACTATTGATCACTGTGACTAAGCCAATGGGAGAGGACACCATGACAAAGCTGGGGGGTGGGAACACTGTGATAGAGCCATTGGAGGGGCACTGTGACAGAGTGAATGGGGGGGAGACACTGTGGCAGAATCACTTGAGGGGTGCACTGTAGGGGTGCAGTGAGAAGGCACAGTGATGGTATGAATAACAAGATCTATAATTTCAATGAGATTTCTGACCTTTGTTTGTTTTGTCTTAATGAAACACCTGGGTGTTTCTAAGAGGTCCGGCCCCGGAGACGTGTCACAGACTGAGGAATGTTCTAGGCATGGTCAGGATTTCATCTCCATAGGTTTATGATTGTCAACGCAAAAGCAATGATGCATTATCAGTTAGCACTGGGGTTCTCAGATATTCATAGATGGAACCCATTCGACATACAATCACCAATCTTCATTTAGACACAAATTCTAAATATTTAGTGTTATCGGAAATGTTGTGCAGTTGTGTGCGCATGCGGCAAAAACATGTTTGCACAGTCAAATATTGCAGAAACTTACGCAAGACTAATGAACGAAATAGAAGCTTAGAAATGATTCTGTTGGTTAACATACAGTATGGCTGGTCAGTGCAGCAGCATCAGAAATGAAGAACAGTAATGAAATATATGGGGAAGGTCATCGTACCAAAGAGATTCATGCATCATTGTGATCAATGCTGATCAATACTGGCCTTTAACCTAAAAAGAGCAACTTAAAAAGGACAGATTAATCTTGTGAAATTGGTCCTGCTTGGAAAGAGTTGACTTTCTCTGTTGTTCAAAGTCTCTCAAACCGTCCAGGGTTCTGAGGGAGTCCGGCTATGCATGTTGTGTGGCTTTATTTATAGCAGGTAATACAACATGCTTAGCCCAGGGGTCACGGCTTCACAAGCAGGCATCTCTGCTGTTTATCCATGAGCTGCTCGGTCTCTCTAGAACTGTGAAATGTATCAAAAGCACAAATAACATGTAGAGAATGAGTAAGAAATTACACAATGAATTTCCAAAGAGAACTAGCTTTAAATAAAATTAGCTCCTATCCGCTGCTTTCGTGAGTCGCTGTAATCAAAGGAAACACATCCTTCAGTCTGTCGGTTTGTTGGTAAAACAAAATGTAGCACAAAGCTATTACTACCTTGACTGTCCTAGAAAGCCCCCCAAGACAAGGCAGCGGGTAATAGCCCATTAGGGCAGCAGCAAATGGATTTCATTCCCCTGACAACCAAGAGAGGCCAGACTTCAGAAATTGCCCCTTGGTTAACATTAAAGCAGGTGGGTAGCAATTACAGGATATACTCACAGGAAGTAAACATATGGTATATACACTCAGGCAACTATGGTGCACACTGTCAGAATGAAGTGTACCAATTTGTAGCATGTCACTGTGGCTATACCCTTAAGGGTCTGCAAATAGGTAATTGTTACTTTTAAGGTACAGAAATGGACTGTGAGGAACATTTTTGTACCATTGTGGGTGCATTAATGATGTTTGTACCTTGGGGATGTTCAGATATGATCCGTGCTCCATGTCACAGACAGCGGCCAATTTGTAGAAACCGACCAACCAGACTTTTATATCTGATACTGAATCACAGAGTGCGGTAGAAAAATCCACAGCCCTGGAGGGTTAAGGCCAAACTGTTCCCCACTTTAGGAGCTTTAGGAGCAGTTAAAAACTTAGATACATACTGAAATGCATGAAAATGGACATCCGTGTTGTCTATGCATATGTGTTAGCATGTAGCTTCGGTCTGGTAGCCAGTTATATAATATCCGGTGCTTGTTAAAAGCTAAACACTTAAATACTTACAGTAAAAGTTACATTTCAGTCAAATAGCCCAGAGAGTGTGACTCCGTCCAACCTGCACTGATTGTGCTGAGAAGAGTTATTGGTAACACTTTACCTGATGGGGCACAAATATAGAATTACATTATTACTTATATAACACTTAACCACAAACTAAGTCTTAGCTACATACTGATCTCATGTTAATTCATTATTAATGAATCGTGATGCATGTCTTATTCCAAGTAGTTTGTATTTTTGTTACTGTATCTGTTAATTCTGTAAACCTTTGTAAACTACTGAAGTCATGAATAACACAAGTGAAACATTGATCTCAATGTTTGTTTGTCATTAATGAACCGTGATGTATCTTTATCTCTGAAAGTAGCGACTATATTTCTTCATGATTTGTACTTCAGTAGTAACTGAGATATCACTAAGTATTTGTGCCCTGTAAAGTGTTACTGAGTTATTGAAAGGACTAATAAAAGACAAACTCTGTGACAATCACAGATCCACCAGCTTCCCAGCGAATGACAGCAAGCAACGTGCCATTGTAAGACAACGACCTTTAGCATTACAGACTTTGACGTCTTTACCTCAGCAGCACTCAGGGCTGGATTCTACCTCTCGGAGCTAATCAGACCATGCCAGTCCATCAGGCTGGGATTGGCCTGAAAGAAGAAAGAAAACCTAGGATACTGAATCACAGATCGACCCACAAATAACTTAATTCCCGACAGACAAACAATGTTAGCACCTTCCCAGAACACGAACAGAACTCATCACTCAAATACAAACCACATCTGCTAGCCAACTGTGCCAAGGTGTGACACTCTAACCCAGAGCTGAACAAGAGTCATGGTCACATGTGTGCCCTCAGTGACCCTATCTCAGAGGAAAAAGATCAGTCCAGAAAGTCTCCATGTTATAGGGAGAGAGGAAGCTGACAGTGACGTGGCCATTGCGACGTGTGGTAGTGGACAGGATACGCAGCTCCGGGCCGACATGGACAAATAACATCCGGCAAACAGTAAAGTAGGAGAAAAGCCTAATTGGGGTATAATACTGAAGGATGTCAATACAATGAGCACTGAGGTCAGAGAGAACCAGACAGGGCCTATCTCCACCGTCCAAAGGGAGGAAGACGGGGCCAATCTCCACCGTCCAAAGGGAGGAAGACGGGACCAATCTCCACCGTCCAAAGGGAGGAAGACGGGACCAATCTCCACCGTCCAAAGGGAGGAAGACGGGGCCTATCTCCACCGTCCAAAGGGAGGAAGACGGGGCCAATCTCCACCGTCCAAAGGGAGGAAGACGGGACCAATCTCCACCGTCCAAAGGGAGGAAGACGGGACCAATCTCCACCGTTCAAAGGGAGGAAGACGGGACCAATCTCCACCGTCCAAAGGGAGGAAGACGGGGCCAATCTCCACCATCCAATGGGAGGAAGACGGGGTCGATTTCAGATGTCCAAAGGCAGGATGACAGGGCCAATTTTCACTATCAGAAAGGTAGACAAGGCCAATCTCCACTGTCCAGAACCCCACTCAGTTACAATGTGGAACACAGCCAGACCATCACTGCTCCAACTCTTTTGTGCCACAAGCTGTTATGTAGAGAGACTGACCCTGAAAAATCCTCTCATCCATCTCTGTGCAGGGTTGGGGAGGAACCCAAGCACCAGACTCACAAAACACAAAATCTACTTTGCCGGGTCGCCGGTAAGCTGGAAACAGAGACAATATTTACTGACCCATCAATCCATCCATCTTATCCTGCTCAAGGTCCAAGAGTAACTTAGAGCCAATAGATATCAACCCACTTCTTAATATTGACCTAATTATTGCAGGGTGTGGTGTGAACATGAAAGGATAACCATGTGGCAAAAAGCAGTATAAATCAATGAAACTCAATAATGAATTAATGTGTGGACCATGGCTGGACCCCCCAGCGTAATAAGTAACTGTGAGGGTCATGGCTTAACCTCCCAGTGTAATGAGTAACGAGTAGCTCTGTGGATCATGCCTGGATCCTCCAGTGTCATAAGCCACTTTGTGTAGATCTCCGCATATATCACAATAGGAGAGCCAGGAAGACAAATCCCTTGTTACATGGTATATTTCTCTATATTTCATTATCTATCTGTCTACAGAATCTCCATGCTGTCAATGACTGTGTGCTAACAATGCATGAGTTTACCTTGTAAATTAAGCATTAATAGCTGAGCCTAAACTTCATCATAACACTGGCATGAAATGGACACTATTCTAAATCCAGGACAGAGTCTTACTCCACTGATCCGGATACAGCAGATAGTCTTTCCCCAACTCCGCCCAGCTGGAGCCTTTGCTGAAAGGCAAATTTGTCACGGTTCCTGAGAAGCACTGAGACCAAAACCTACAGTGTCCTCTCTGTCCTCCACTCACATTTCATCCTGATACTCCACTTTAAGCAGCACACCTGCCGAAGGAGCCTTTAGATATCTGATGATTGGTGATGTCAAGTGCAATTACAGCTGGGGTTGAATCAGGATCGGACCCAAGTCAATCTTCACCTCAATATCAGATCTTGGTGTCAGAATTGACAGTGACCCAGTAACTGAGTTCTTCATTATCAGTTTATCTAAAATGTCATTCTGTTTTTACACAGATTTCATTTATTTTGATTATATATTGTTTGCTTGCCATTGCACAAAATCAATTGTGCAAAATCAATAAAATAACCATTATCTAAAAAGGAGAGAAGGCACTGATATACTATTGAACCTCGTAAAACCCGAAGCACATCTCCATACACAATATCATGTTTCTAAGGAGAATTTTCAGCAGCCACCTTCTGCTCTGTGGAGTTTTCACAATCAGGAAAAGTGGAGATAACTATGACCAGTTAAATAATAACTAAATCAGCCTGTAACTTGCCATATGAGGCTGCCTCTGACTATATAATATATCTGCATTAACATGCCAATAAGTCTTCTTCATTCACCTGTCCTCAAGAGAGCCTAACAAGTCTCTTTGTCGTAAGATGACATGCGAACATTGTCCTGGCTGCGCCGATCAGTCGGGGCCATATGGCCAGGGTTTGAAAAATCGGGGGGTCTGGGACCGGGGGGTGGGTCCTCATCATTCAGATTATTAATACTGTCCACTTCATAAACTCTTTTTTTTTAAATTAATGAGCTATGTGAAACGTTAGCCAAATTTTTTTATTTAGGTTAATATTTAGCTTCAAATTTTATTTGTAGCTCTTAAAAAAAAAATCACTGATGTCCAGACCCCTTTGACCTCATCGCTGGCTGCGGCCCTGCTGCCAGCCATATAGCTAACTGGAATAGATTCACTTCACTTCATAGATTTACCTTATTCTGCGAAACACAAAGGTTGGTCTCACAAAACAGAAACAACTGCACCCCCAATAACTTTCAACCAGACCAGAAGCTTCTGAATCACATCCTCCAGCCAAAGGTTCGAATAAAGCCCTCAGTACCATGAGTTCAAAGATCTAAGCAAAAATACATCTGTGACCTGATCCTGTGGAGATCAGCCCCTTTGAAAGATGGTCAGTGTTCTGAAGCCCTGAAGAAACTCAGTGGCAACTGCAATGATTAAGACATGGGCTGCAGACTTTTCCCAGAACATTCTAGAAGAAAGGTTTATGTGACAATATACAGCTGTTTAAGAATGTACGTCCGCCCGCCCGCCCACTCACTCATCACCATTTAGTCAATCCAGGGTCAACCTGGATAATAATGATCAAAAAAATAACAATAATCCTCAAAAACATGGATTTTGCCACAATGTATCTCCACTCCAGACATCCCTTCCAACCTTCTCCAGTGTTCAAATGCAGTAACAGATGAAGGAAGTTGTTGTTTTATTCATACCCTGATTAATGAAGTCTATAACCAGGAATAATGGAATTACAGTTTAACCTAGGTGACTAATGAGTATGTGAAAATGCCGAAACAAGAATTCCGTTTTGTTTCATAAATAAAATAATGTGTTTATTATCACTGAAAACACCAAACTAGACAGGTATCATCAGAGTGTCTACATATAGGGTAGGGCACAATAGATACTGACTTACATGAGAAATATGGTTCAAATATCTCAATCCCGCATTCTTTAGGGAGTTGTGTGATGATGTAACAGAATATTATTAAGCTTGTAACTGGCCAACCCCCCCCAAGTTAAGGATAGCACTCACACAGTGACACTTTGCCCATTGTGTTGAGCACAGTATCAACTGGTTTGGCAGCATAATTTACTTTAATCCAACATTCATATTTAGAGCTGGACATTTTCTGAGACATATTTCCTCAAAGAAAAAGCACACACCCTTCGACAGATCATGGCTGAAATATCAGATTTCAGTCCCAGATGAATGTAATGAGCAGCTACGTCTGTTTTCTTCTCTATTCTATTTACTATTTCTATTTTAGATGGAAAAAATTTTTCTGGCATATTTTTAAAAAATGTATAGAAGAGAGTAAGAGGCATCTCATGTTGCTAGGCTGCATGTCGTAGTCTTATCTATGGCAAGATGCAGGACAAGACAACAGGAGGCGCTCAGTGAAGATGATTATCAAACTACAGTCAGAGGTCTATGCTGCCCCCAGTCATGGGAATGAACATCCACAGATAACCACAGAAATCACTGTGTACTGAAAGGCATGTTTATCATTTCACTCTGCCTGAACACCATGTCTGTATTTCGGGAGGAGACCAGAAAGACTGAAGCATACACTATAGCTCTGTCTGCATACAGCTTGTGGTGGATGAGCCTTTCCCCATGTGCCGTCTGTATCATTTCAGTCAGTGAGCCTTTCTCCGGGCGCCGTCTGTACCATTTCAGTCAGTGAGCCTTTCCCCGGGTGCCGTCTGTACCATTTCAGTCGGTGAGCCTTTCCCCATGTGCCGTCTGTACCATTTCAGTCGGTGAGCCTTTCCCCATGTGCCGTCTGTACCATTTCAGTCAGTGAGCCTTTCCCCATGTGCCGTCTGTACCATTTCAGTCAGTGAGCCTTTCCCCGGGCGCCATCTGTACCATTTCAGTCGGTGAGCCTTTCCCCGGGCGCCGTCTGTACCATTTCGGTAGGTGAGCCTTTCCCCATGTGCTGTCTGTACCATTTCGGTATGTGAGCCTTTCCCCATGTGCTGTCTGTACCATTTCGGTGGGTGAGCCTTTCTCCGGGCGCCGTCTGTAACATTTCAGTGAGTGAGCCTTACCCCGTGTGCCGTCTGTGCAATTTCAGTCGGTGAACCTTTCCCATGACAAAAGACAGAACTTACAAAAGACGTAGTATTAAGAATGCTTCGGGAAACTCACTCAGCGATGACTGTCTTTATGAAAATCCTGCGGTGTCTGTGAATGATGACCTGTGAACAGTGCATTAGAGCAACAAAGATTCCCAAGTAAAAACATATTTCCTGCATGACAAATAAGTGTAAACCCCTGAAGTACAAGCCATCAGTACTGCGTTTGTCTGCAATGGGACGGTCTTAGAGTTAAGCATCAGACATGTTTTCAGGCCCCACGAGGTGCCCTTCTCAATGACCCCATGGGTATGCAGGTTCGGGTTTGGAGTTTTTGTGGGTTTCTCTCATGCCTCCATTTGAGATTAATCTCATTGCCATTTATAACATTTTTATTTTTAAAGTATAACAGTACATTTAAGGCCAGAGGCCATATGTGAGTGCTTTTTGCAATGGCCTTCACCCACTGAGCTGAACACAGCTCTTACACACACTCTGCCAAGGGCACACAAAGTACACAAAGCTGTAGCTCAAACAGGAAACACAAACAAACAAAAGAGGCTGCCATTAAAAAAAAAAGCAGATTTAAAATGTTGGCTGTACAGCATGCAGCTAGTGTGACCTGGGAGCTGCCAACCAGAAGAGCAAAATCAGGAATGGCGAATTCTGTGGTGAATACAGTAGTACTGTAATCAAGCTCTAAAGCACCTTTATGCTGACGTTCGGACCCAGGGGATTGCCTCCCCCCCCCTCCATGTAATTTTACATATTCAAGGGCCCCTGTCTAGTGCTGGGCCCGTTGAATCTGTCAGGGTGTCCATGCCCCTCAGACGCCCCTGTTCCCCCCTCCCGCAGGAACAAACCTTTTATTACACTCACTGAGCAGACTGAGGGCGGGAGCCCAGCGGTGATTCTCCCTCCTCGTTTTCACAGACGCCGTATAACCTCATTTTACGGTGTCCTTCCATCCACCAGCAAGCCCAAATTGCTAATAAAATAGGAAGCCAGAAACTCCTAAATCCAAGGCCAGTCTTCTAACTGTGGAAGGATGAAGACTATCTGTACCCTGGAGGGAGGGAAGGGATGGAGGGAGACAGACAGACAGGCAGGCTTTGCTAAAAACACGTCCACTTTATTTTTTCCATCATTAAGAAATTTCCAAAGGCTTTCCAACCTAGGAAATCACTCAGTGATTCTTATCAGAGACGCAAAATATTGGATTTTCACCAATATTTGATATGCCGAGATTTTTGAACTTGTTTTAGCAGATGCTGCTACCAATATATACATATCTTTGTTTTATTTCATCGAAGAGAAACACCAAGTCTTGTACTAGAAATACCCTCTTATTGTGGCGGTCTACTTGTTGTAGAGAGACATAAAATGAGGGCAACATTTGATTTTACCCTAAATGTATCATTTTATTAATGCAGACATTAAGCCTTGAATAATAAGGAAATAATTTCAGCTCCGGCTAGATGTAAATTATATGTCAATGTGGCATGTTATTGGAAAGCAAAAAAACAACAGTAAAACTGTAACAGTAAAATATGGCATTTTCTGTGAGCCACAGACGTTACCATGACATCCTAGCGACAGTGAGAGCTCTCTATTGCACAAAATAAAGAAATGCCACCTTTTTAAGAGTAACATACCTCGTACATTTTCATCAACAGGGGGCGCTGGTTCAGCTGGGCAGTGGTGAGACCCTGGTTCATGAGCTCACGCTTTCCTTAATGTCCAGGGGCATCAGGGATAGTCTCCACCTCATCCCGGCACGCCTGACCGTGGATGTTACCTTCAGAAGTTCCGTTGTCGTCACAGGCCTAAAAGCCATCAAACTGACATCATCTACTTCTCATTTCATCTACCTTTGCCATTGAATGTTAAGACTTCTAGGTAGCACTTTTCTTGAAGGGGCACAAATACTGTAGTAGTATTCGCTTATTTGATATATTAACTAACCAGAAACTGTTATATACTGATTTCATGTTCCTTCATCATCAATCAATCGAAACGGTTCATGTCTTTCAGGCAGTTACTATATTTATTCATAATTTGTACTACAGTAGAAACTGAGTAACTATGTTACTTGTGCCCCTCAAGTGAAGTGCTACTGACTTCTACATTAAATAAAATTTAAACTAGTACCTGAGCTTATTGTATAAATGTAAGCAGATAGAGAGCTTTTCATTGGTTTAAAAGGTCCTGTTAAGTGCTAATATCAATCGTGCATGTTAGTATCAGTCACTCATTTCAAGGTTTATTCAGTGTGGTCATAAAACCTGCCCACTCATGTCAGCTGACCTCAGCCCTGGCTAATTTAATTACCATCAACAGATGCCGCTATGCATGCTAACGAACATGAATGTCACACAACCTTTACAGCAACAGCACAGGCTGATTTCTGGAACCAGAAGAAATTGGATGACATCTGCTCAAGTTCAAATTCTCCCTTTTTAGTACATTTACGGTATCTAGGAGTGAAGGTAAGATTTGGATCACACTCCAACTGTGGCCAATGAGAGGAAAGCACAACAGCTCTAGGCCACAGGAAATTAATGATGGCTATTAATTATTATTCATAATTTATTGTCACCGACATAAGACCCAGGAACATGGGACTTAAAGGATCTTTGAACCAAGTACAGAAAGAAGATGGTAAGAGTAACAAGACCAGAGGACCATTACAACCATGGGGAGAATGCAACAGAACTGCCAATATGGGATAAAGTGGATGGGATTTAGACCATCTTATTCAATTAATACTGAGTAAAAACATGAACAATGAGAGACACACTTGCCACCTCCCCGAATGGAACACTTACACTATATTTGCTTGATTCAGTAACATGCCGTCAGGTCTGATGTGAAATCTGAACACTGTAGCCAAACGTTGCTACTAGCTAGCTAACGGTGTTTCCTCTGTACCACGGAAAAATGCGAGGTAGGACTGGCAGCTCAAAGGAAACAGTGCATTGGGGCTTAGTGAATTTCATGCCTACTTACCTCCGTGCCAAGACGCAGCCTGGCAGCATTTTACTGGAGGTGGTTCCCTAACAGCTTAATGTCGAGATGTACTGTAGTCTGCCTCACTTTTACCTCGCTGTGGATAAAAGCTAAATAAAAAATGTAAACGTAGCTGTGGAAAAAAAGGCACATGGAAATATATAAAGACAATGTTATTTAGATGTCATTTAAACACTGACATTAGTGTTAACTGTAGTACCAACTTACAGTCAGTTCAGTACCTCTGCGGGAAACTCAGAAATCCTCCGGCAGAAATGTGATGGAACTTTATTCACAGAGGCATTTGTTAGAGTGCCATGTTACAGAATGCCCTCACGCTGCTCGAATACACATTATATTATGGTCACAGCAAGGTTCCATAACCTCAGAAAGCCCCAAGAATTCCTTTAACGGCAGACAGCTGGAGCAGCGTCAGACTTCACTGAATGCCTCCTCTACCGGAGGAATATGTACAGCCTACAGAACGTCACTAATCTGAACAAAAGCCACATTCTTTCCTGCTTAAAGCTCCCCACTAACCTACAGCAAAACATCTCTTTGCTCACTCATCAGCACCATGTTTCAGAGGCCGTATCCCTGATGGTGCAAATCTTAGCCGGTTACTAGTATCCCGGATAATACAGTTGAAACATATTTACTGCAGGCTGAGTCCTTGAACTCGGTTACTAAAAAGGACTGAGAGATTCGAAATATCAAGTGAAGCCCCTGAGATTTTAACTCTTTTTAGACTAAAACAGATAATCTATAGAGCACAGAAAAAAAAAACACTTCTCATGCCAAACAAAAAATTAAAATAATAGGGTAATGTTGAAATATAAAATTATGCAATCTATAACATTTTGCAGTTATTACATATTGTGGTATTATTACATAATGCATTATTACACACTGTGTGAAAACGCATTATGTAATAACATCACATTTTGTGACGAAAATTTGTTGGTATTGAGAAACTGACTATTACTTCAAAATGACTGCGCATTTACAGACACCACTCATCCATCTGCCCCAGACACAGGAGAAGGGCAGGGTGGCAGCCCTGTTCATGCATATACACACCCTAGAGAGATATCCCAGCTTTCTGGCCAAACCTCCTTATACAAACAGCCATGGAGGTGCTTAAACCATAAACTAAGTAATTAATCCTGGTTTGTTCCAGTAAAATATAGTTTATGTTTGGACGAGCATCACTCACACAGATGAAACTTGACTGCATGCAGGCCCGAGTTTCCAGGCAGCACTCAAAGAGCCAGACAGACATTGGAAAAGCGAAACCGTAAGCCTGCAAGGTCTATATATGTTCCACCTCCAAGACAAGCCAAGAGAGGCTCTGCCAACATCTGGCTCCTTAAGCACCTGACCCCCCTACCCCCCCAGACCATCTGCTTTCCACCTCATTTGTACAGCAGTCTGGCAGCTTGACAGGACAGAGCAGACTCATTAACTGACACATTGGGGCCGGGGGGTGCTCATGTCTGACACCGGCATGGTGTACAGAGCTCAACCCCCCCAAATCCCTGAATGGGACATGACCTCTGCCATAAGCAAGATGACAGTTTGTTCTATACACAAGTCATGGTCCATTCAGGGTTACAGATATGAGTGATAGACGACAAGCAGTTCACAGGTTAAACAGGCAGTAGGTAGCGCTTCCAGTTTGCTCTGTATCTGTGCCTTTTTAAGTCAAGGATTCATCTGTATACGAACAATCATTACCAGGACAGATTAGAGGATTTGGAAAAGGCTGGTTCTATAAAGAACTTTTTAAATGCTCAGCATAGACTGCAGAGATGTTTAGGGAAACCCTGCATAATCACTCACACATACACATAGCTGTAGCAGCAAGATGGGCCAATAAGAAACATTCATTTTAATGAGAATACTAGCTGCATGAGGCTTTGTCCACACATCCACTGGTATTTTTAGAAAGTGTTTCTCCTCCTTACTAAAAAATCCGTCCCCGTGAAAACTGTAAAGAGCGTGCCACACCAGCAGATGGCAATATAACAGTAAAGCCATGTTGTCCAATCAGAAGCCTTATTACTAGTTCTGCTAGGTAAGAAACAGCCAATGTAGACAGCACACATTCTGATGTTAGGCCAAAAACTGGTTTCGCTGTCTAGACATCAATACTGTAAACAGTTTCTGAAAAATCTTCACCCTTGACAGATTTACAGAAACTCCATTTTCAACGACCGAAAACACCATTTGCGTGTTGGTGAAAGGCCAAAATGCATAGAAAAAAGCTACTTATAAAAAAAAAACATTTAAAAATACCTGTGTATATGTAGATAAGGCCTGAAACTATCACAGTAAACTGAATGATAGAGCCTCTAAAGGGCCAGGATTGGAAAATATTAGCGATTTAGTGAGTCATCTTGTGACTAACATACACAATATGCCATGCCACGCCACTCTGCCATGTTAAAGATCACCTTTGTTTGAACTAGATATAGAATTGATATAGTTTTGAGCAGTATAGGACTGATATACAATTAATGCTTAATTGCAATATTCATCACCATAATATTGTGATACAGATGTACATAACCCTCACAAAATTTCTTACTCAGCCCCCTTAGGGAAGCTGTACTAAGCTACATGCATAAAATGAGAGGCAACTGCCATCTAGTGTAGAAGACATGTGCTACAAAATACACTAGCTGAAAGAAAGCAGAACATCCATCGTCATGCTTTTCACCAGCATAGCTGCAGAAGCTACATACAAATACTGCATATTTATTAGATTTGAAGAATACATAAGGCAACCCCCCCACCCCACACACACACTCCAGACAAATGGGTCAGCACAAAACATTTTTCTGGAGCAGTTCAGGTTCAAGCCAACGCAGGGAAGTCCTCTGGGTCTTCAGGATTGGGTGCCACAACCTGGGTCAATGAGAACCAATAAAGGAAAGGCATGGATCAATCCCACAGCATTTCCCAATCCAGTCCTCAAACATCCACGTGGACCATCTGTGGGTCCCCCAAGAACCAGACTGGGAAACACTAAGCTAACAGGACCACCCATAAAAGGCGAGTTTTCCCATAACCCAAATATATAAAAACTTGTGATGCATTCAGTCTTTACAGGGGTTCTTACCGTTTCTGATGGCAACGGAGGACCGTCAATACAAGGGACAGACCCATCACCACGACCACACACAGCCAAGCAGCCGAAGTTGATATCTAGCTGGGAGGTGATGTTGGCAGCACGACGAGGGGGAGGAGCCTCATCCTCTTCCTCACAGAGGCCACTGCTCAGGCCCTGACCGGGGTAGGGGGGCATACATGAGTACACTTACCCCACAGCATCAATTGCTCTGAGCCCCGCTGATGGAACAGCTTACCTCAAGGTGTCTGGACTTGTGGATGACAATGGCTTTTACGGGAACACCAGTATCTGCCTTTCGCAGCTGTAGCTCCTGTTTGGGTCTGCTCTGCTTCTGCAAGACCTTCCACTCATCCAAGGAAATCTCCACTGCACCTTCATCCACTGGAATCTCAAGCTCCATGGCACTATGCCGAAGGGAGGCAATATGAGGCTACAAGCCAACCCTGCCTGTTGCTATACATCCACGAGCATGACAGGACATCCACCATTTCTCCTCCTCTTCCTCCAAAGCATCCAGGGCCACTTCCTCACCAGCAACTGCATCTGTAAGGGCCCTAACCAGTAAACAAAAGAAATGCCATTGGTCGCATGGGAATCGGCAGGTTCCATCACCATTCAGAGCGTGAGCATAGGAAGCCTCACTGTGTGTATGGCCAGCCTATAATCCTGTGCTCTTACCTCATTGGGTCCTTCACAGAACCCCAGTTCCAAGATCCAGTCCCTCCTCTCTTTTCCTCTGGTCTGACACTCCTAAACATGTTGCAGTACAACTACAGGAGACCGAATGCTAGCATGCCACACCATGATCCGCAGTGTTAGGAGACCAATGACATAACCAGGGCTTATCTGAAGCAAGTTCCATTAGCCAGCTTAAGTAGTGCTGCAGACACTGAATATGCAAACATAATTCTGGCCAAACCAAAGATTTATGGTGCTGCTGGCATTAATCTGAAGAGCCAACCAGACAGGCCCAACAGTGCAAAAAGGGACTTACGCTCGGTCGCTCCCACTGTGACGGTCAAACTCCCTTTTGCCTCGCTGATCAAAGCCATCGGTGCTGCGGGGGGAGCCTCCTAGCCTACCCCCACGATCTCTTCCCATCCGACTGCCCCCACATCCCCAGCCACCTTGATCCCTCCGATTTCTGAATTAGAGGTCAGCATTTGACAGGTGACACCTCAGCCATCTAGGAGCCTGTAGGCAAGCTGCAGAACAACCAGCCAGCTTCAGGTAACACACAGATCTCACTTTTCAGCAGAAAGCTCTAGAGACACCTTGTTTACAGGGACCTGGTGGGTTTGGAATGACACACATCTCTCCTCTCGCTGTTGGGCTCCTGAATAGGGAATAATTATGGTTTTCAAATACATTAAGAGACAAGAGACACCTGAATGCCAACTGCAAGCCACTCACACAGAAGCCCACAGATCTGGAATCAGAAGGGCATTACTGAAATTCTGATCAAGGGGTAGATTTTATGGCAGGAATTCCAAGAGAAAACAAGGTAGGTGACCAACTTTACAAAGGTCATTTTTCATGCCGTACTAGTAACTAGAGCGATAAATTCTCTTAAACACACAATTGTGGCTATGCATTGTTCGTGTGATCGTCAAATAACGATTCCGCTAATCCTTGCCTAAAACAAAATCCACCCATTTTCTGAACCCATTAGTGCTACATATTATGTGGAACCTATCCTGGCAGCTAGCAGCACGGCAGGCAATAACCCAGACTGGGGCGTTAAAATATAAGCCTGATCACTGGATTTACGTTTCCGAGTTAATATGCATACAGTGCAATTGCCAGGAATCACCTTTAAAGCCGAGGCTGATGATAAACAGCCCGGTGAAGCCCCTTATTCCAAGGTACTTGAGTCATACCATAGCAGGGTTGGCAACTCCCAACTCCCATAACTCACATTATGCCATTGCAAAGCTTCCATTAGCTACATTAAAGGCGTTGGGGGTAGTTCACAAACCC
This sequence comes from Isichthys henryi, assembly GCA_026776945.1. NCBI lineage: Eukaryota > Metazoa > Chordata > Actinopteri > Osteoglossiformes > Mormyridae > Isichthys > Isichthys henryi. The sequence goes on along the minus strand of JAODJX010000119.1, from coordinate 29,293,930 downwards.
TATACACAGCATTTACAAGGTAAAACTGATACATTACATGTAAATGCGTGTGCATACTTGTCTCGAACTGAAAATCTCACTCCAGCCAGCTCACCAGAATTGGCAATCCTGCCACAAACACGACGAACGTCACCATTAAGTCAAACTGTTAGATGCGTTTTATGCCTAACGGAAAGAATGTTTACAGTTAAGAGGAACGCAACGCTTCCATGTGCCTGTAAAAGCCCTTGCTGAGGACTTGTCTGTGGTTTCACCTACAGCTAAGGATGAAGGCGTTAGCGCAGGGTGTCGTACTTCGACCTCCGTCTTCGCAGTGGGACTCATTTACAGAGGCACGTATTCACGTAGGTCTTTGAAAACGACGATATATGAGCGCGTTCGCGTAACCTGTGGCGTACGTCATATGATCGACATCACTGAAATCCCGTCAGATCCGACATCAGGGAGGCCGGGCCAATTAAAATGTGGAGAGGGCGGGTCTAATCTCACGGGAGGCAGGTGCACTAGTGACTCCGGTACGTTATGTGAATACGAAGGAGACGTATGGGCTCCTCACCGGTACGTAAGATACCTGTCCCACTACAGGCTTTTACCAGCAGCCGTATTACGGAACAAAAGCACAGGTATAATCAGTTCGGCGTTACCGGTGACATTTGCTGCGAGTAAATGGCCTCCGCCGTGCCCCTCCCGCTTGGCCTCTCTCTTGCCGGCCGCCTTTCTCGCCTGGGACTCGCGAGGCAAACGGAGGGGGTCCGCATCGCTGTCGGAAGGCTTATTATGAAAGCGGTTAGTCCCGGCGCACCCAAAGCCGGTGTCGCGAAGGGCGGCCGCCTTGTCAATGACCCGCATCATTCTGCAGTTATGTGCAGCCTGTCGATTAGACTGGACCGCAGTACAACACCTCAACACCCCGCCTCCATGAGCGTCTTAGAGCGGCTGCTTTATACTGCCGGCGTGAAGCCAGAACCCCGCCCTCGCACCCTCACCACCTGCAAAGTGATGCAGTCAACATCATTCACTCCGTTATTAGCTATCATTGTATAAGTCTGTTATTTGGAATGTTCTTATGCAAATATGAGAATAAGCACGTCTAAATTGGCAATATGTTAACATGAATAATATTCAGCGTATCAGACTGGTGTTCGTGGGACCAGCGTGCCATTAAGCAAGTAGTAAGTTAACATTAAATCCAGAGTATGTGTATTCATGGATTGGACCATGTATTATCAAAAAAAAAAAAAAAATTGAAACTGATCAAATTTTGAGACAGAGTGCAGTATAATTGAAGCAGTGCGGCATAATGATATCACAGAAAAGGGCAGTTTCAGACACTGCTGGTGCAAAACACACTGATTCTATTGGTCGTTCAAGTAAACTGGTGGTTTGTTTTCTGGGGAGCTGCACACTGACATCTGACTGAATTAGAGGACTAGCGAACATCTGCTCAAAGTGAGGTGAAAAGGATTAACTAAATCAGAGCAGGTCATACTGCATTTTCCAAATGAAGAAGTATTTTATTTGCACAGTTTACTTCACAGTTTTTAAATTAGCAGTAACCGAGAGTGGATCAGTCAGGAGAATGACGTTGCATGCTTGTCAGAACTTTTCAAAAACTTCACAAACATGTTATGATGCCACTGATCTTCTTTCCGATCAGATTTGATCCAGTACCAAAAATGTTTGGAAACATGAGTGCTTACACTGAGTGTGCCGGTAGGTAGGTTGGTACACTGTTATACTACATACAATTTTTACGTGGGTATACAGTAAATCCAAGTTTTAGAGGTGGGTATACACCATATACATGCATTTACCCACCCCTACACTTCTGGTTGAGTGCTATAACGACGATTAGAAAGGGTTTATTGTGCAAGTAAGTTGAGAAAACATTAGGCATTTCAAATCCTTCTCTCTCTCTCTCTCTCTCTGTCTGTGTGTGTGTGTGTGTGTGTGTGAGAGTGTGTGTGCGTGCCACAGGAACAGAATAGCCATGTCCAGAAACAAAATTAAGAAACTAGGGGTTCGTCACATATCATTTTGCAAACGCCTCCCGCTGGCAGCAGCGCCGGTATCTGAGCACCGGAGCTCCAGATGAGTTTGGGCTTGTTGGATGCTGCCCCAGGCTCCACAAGCACAAACCAGTCCAGCCGGCTTAGGTCGGCTCCTCCCGCTGATCTTCTCTACTGTGGTTTAAAAAAAATTATATAAATAGATTTATAATATAAATGTACGATACACATAACCGTGAAATTGAATCAATTGTAATTAGGCCTGTTGACAGGACACTATTTGTCCTACCTGTGCGATCGTCTTTTGTTCTGTTTTAATTTTTTAATATAAATATTGTTGTAGCCCCTGCGAAGTATTCCAGAAGCCGTCGAACGTACCAACCGGACACAATAAGGGTGATCAGCATTTACCGGCAGGGTCACATCTGAAAGCACCGCGGGCAAACGGCGTCGCACCTACACACACCTGCGAGCTTCCGGGAATCGGGGCCGCGCCCCGCTGGGCCTCCGCGCTGCCATTTCGCGCAAAGTGCGGCTCCTGGCCCGGGTGCCGTCCGAGGAAACCTGCGGCTTTCAGCGGCTCTCCGGTATGTCTTTTGAACTTTTTTCGCTGTAATGTAACGTGTAGGCGAAACGCGATAAATTTCGCGGTACTTCTGATGTGTTTTCATAATTAATGCAGTATTCGCTAATGAGAAAAGCGAGCGGGGACAGACCCTGGAAGCCAGGCTGCTTCCTGCGAGCTGGACACGTCCATAGACTCCTTTCACCTCCGCGACGAGACGCTGCTCACTTTGTTGACGGGTCACAGACCGCTGGTAAAATAAAATCACTTCAGTCGTGGCTGTTAAGTTTCCGTAGGCCGGTGGATTGTGATATACGTGTGAACGGCCGTATTTCCCACATACTGACTAAAGTCATTGCAAAGCCAAAAGAAAACAAACGCGAACGCGTGGATCAGTGAGATTAACCATGAAAGTGATTAATGCATTATTAATTAATGTATTATTCATTACAACAGAACTAAGAAAAACCGAGTTGTGTCCTTACGGCCTTATTTAATCGGGAAGTACGGAATGTGGCCACTTATTTCCCCCCCATGCCTTTATTACCATGGAGAGAAAGAGGAAGCCTGGAAATACACGGCAGAACAGGGGCTTTGACTGGCCTGCGCCCAGCGGCTGTGTAACCGCTGACATGCCGGACTGACTGACTGACTGGGGCCCGACTAAATAAAACACTGACTGACCCTGATTTGTGACTGAGCACGCCAGTGTCCCAAAGTGATGGGGCTGCGGATGGGCAGTACCACTAATCTTTTTCTCAATCTGATTTGATCCGATGCCAGTGTCCGGTACTGAGCCGGATATGACTGGTATCTGACTTAATCCAGACAGTAAAATTGGCGGGGGGGATAAACATTAAACATTTAAATTACCAGGTAAAATAACCCAGTATTTAACCGTTAGAATCGATTTTCAAGATGATACATTGAGATCAAAAGAATCAGTATCGATCACACATCCTTATTGGCCATACCCATATCTACTAATATTACCTGTCCATCCATCTTCTGAAACTGCTAAACTGCTATTCGGGGTCGCAGTGGTCTGGAGGCTACAGGCACAGGGCAGGGAACAACCCAGGATGGGGCGCCAACCCATTGCTGGGCACACACGCAGAGACATGCTTAAACTGACAGACAAACACATACAGGTTCACGCCTATCGACAATTTAATCGTCCTTATTCTTGGATTTTTAAACTGAAGTGTTGATTTTTATTGGTTTTTATATGTTGTGGCTGTATAGCATTTTACTCTCAGTGTTAATGTTTCTGTTCACTTGCCTTTAGTGAAGGTGCATGCAGACACCTTTTAACCATAATATCAATGAAATATATTAGAACCCGTCAGACTGGATGGAACATAAGACTTCAAAATAAAGACACCCAGCCATCTTTCATATGTTGTGAGCACCTTTCTGGATGGAATGAGAGTAGTTAGTTTGAAAGTAACACTTCAGCTGTTCTTAACCTAGACTTGGCGACGAGCAGGGGGGTCAAGCTGCTCGTTCAGGAGGTGTGATGGCACTCCCCAGGGAAATGTCCTTTAAGTATCTCCAGCACTTAGTTTTATGTCAGTGTTACTGGCAAGTGTTGAGCCAATGGCTGTTAGGGAGGATGGCGTAGGATGAGCTCCGTTGCTGGCATCATGCCGTCATTGTGCTGTAGGGAGCTCTTGGCCACGCCCCTGTTTGTCTATGCTGCTGGACCATTGGACCAGGGATTTCTGTTTGAGTTGCTGCCATTCGGCGCCTGTCTTAGGGAACGCCTGTCTTCTTTAACTTTAATTTGGATTTGGCCCAGATATGGTCAATGTTGTTCTATTTACTCATTAAACGTATGTTCCCCAAAACTTAAAAGATCTTACAACTTCAATATCTTTGTCAGTGTTAACAGACAGACAGGAATAACCCTTGTTGTTAGTACCTTATTACGCTCATGGATTATTTTCATGCTGTTGATAAAAATTTGCAGGAGTGACAGGTCCCAGATCCACTGAAATTCTCATCAACTGTGTTTCCTGGATGTATGTATTTACTTTGAGGGGTAACGACAATTTTCTGGTTGCTTTGGTTACAGTGACGGGCCAGGACCATTACTACAGCCCTGAGGAGCACATGTACGTTTGTGGTGTGACTCCTGCATGCTACCACTGAACATGAACAGAGAGCAGGATCTGTAGTGTAGCTTGGGACATGAATCACGTGCACGGTGATGTGTTCTGCATTCCTCGCATGTGTGGAATTGGACAAAATCCAGTTCCAACAGTTTATTGTCATAAACTTTTTATTGTCATAAAGATATTAAAATAAAATTAGTCTAATATTCACTTCATAGAATAGAAAACAAAAGCACAGTAAATATAAATACCATACATGATAAAAAATGATTAGAGATGATAAATGGAAGTAGTCATTTTCTTAATGCACTAGCATCTTTTTTTAAATAATTTTTTTTAACAACACATTTTGATTAAAACAAAGTATATACAACAAATATCAACCCAATAACGGGCCGGGCGCCACGGG
>JAODJX010000119.1:29265843-29279057 GCA_026776945.1 Isichthys henryi | reverse complement strand
ACTACCTTTCTCTGTCTTTTCACAGCTCCTCACTGAGAACCGCACTCTTCACTACCTTTCTCTGTCTTTTCACAGTTACTCACTGAGCACTGGCCTCTCTCTCTGCTTTTCGTACTGCTGTATTGACTGTCCTTTTCATTATGGTATTGGTATATTCCTATGTTCTGCCTGTTTCTCAACCATGTTTGCAGTTGCTCTTATTTGTGTATTTGCTATTTTAACATACAAACATCCTATTTGCAGATAGAAATAGCCCAAAAGCATCCAGATATTTATGCAGTCCCAATTAAAGGCCCAAAACCAGACCACAGCAGACCTCAGCCAATAGGGTAAGAGAAGACTTTCCTGGCGACGACATCCCTTGCTTTTCCCCACTGCTGACACTATTTCTCTAACCCCGTCTCCTGCTTTGCTGTCTTGTCATTCGTCCTCCATTAAGTCTGCCCCTGTACCCACCATGTCCATCCTGCTAACAGCTAGCACTTTACCAACAGCTCCAGCTCGAACCTGGACATCCAGGCCCCACCCTCTAAGCCAATGCAGCCCGACAGCCGAGCATACCTCCATGGCGAGGGTGAGGATGAGGAAGAATACCGGCGGCAGCTGGCTGAGAAAACGAGGAAGGGCTATTACAACCCACAAAAGTACAAGGACACAGAGCTGTAGGTGGAAGCTACAGCCAATATTAGCATGTCATGCCCACTGGACTCCACCTCCTCCACCCCAGGAGAAGAGATCTGGGGTGAGTTTGCCGAAGCCTTCTTAACGCTACATCGTTCGTAAGTTCTGTGTTAAAAGATAGAACTTACGAATGACCTCGTGTTAAGAATTCTTCGGGAAACAGCCTCGGGCTTTAGGAACAAATCCCAGTTTATTTCAGTTTGTTATATCACTTACGTAAGAGATTATTATAATCAGACTTGTGTGTATCAGTCATAATGTGTTATGTGTTAAATAAACGTGATGAGCCGCATTTTACATGCATGTTATATGTCAAACACAATTTCATATGAATTTGTAACATTTTGTCATTACACCTTGATGTTCTTGTCAAAGTGCCTTTCTGCCCTCAGCTCAGTATCTGAAGTATTTTGGGATGTATTTCATTGAGCTGTCATGAGGAATGATGATGTAAATGTGATGCAGCTACTGTGCATGAACAATTTGACAATTTTACATTTGTAGAATATTATCCACCACTAACATATCTATTGTCAACTTTAACTACATTTTCTTGATTCCAGGGATGGTTCTTAATAAAAATTCACTTGTCACCCTATGCAGTTACAAGATTAATATTTTTCAATTAGCAGCGATGTCATGCAGACATAAAGTATGCTTTGGGGATGCATCCTTATGAATCATTAATCTCTGGCAGTGTCGAATGGAGCTGGAGGTCATTACTTTAACTCAAGGCTATTCAAATCACAGTCTAAAAGGTCCTTGCCCTGCTCTTTTTCCAACCTTCTTTCACCCTTGAATCAGATGTGAAGCCTCTGTGGTCAATCAGATTCGGTATTTACTAATCTACCTGGGAGAACTGAAAACAAGGCTTGGATTTGGAATCGAGGTCCAGAATTGAGTCCTGCTTTAGCTGGATGTAGGCAGGCAGCTCTGAAGTGAGCCACCAGGGGGCAGTCATTGTCTAAGTAAATTTGTATTCAAACCTGCACAAGGCTGCACTTATTGTAAATATCGCTGATAGTATGGTGAAAATGGCAGGAAACAATGGGGCTTCCCCAGTGTGTAGCTGTAAATAACATAACAGAAGACATTGGTATCCTGGTGACATTCTTTGGCTAATATTCACCGCTGGTAAAACAAACCACATCTACTACTAAAAAATAGTCGATTCCTGTTCTCCACAGTTGGTTGAAAATGGCTGCCAGACGAAAAGTGAAAATTTCAATCCTGCGAAAGCTGTGTGAAGTTATTTTATGGTTTAATATCAGCTGTCCCTCTAATTTTTATTTTATGATAAAAGTTTGCAGAAGGCCTACAGAAATCTCGGAATCCTGATCGGCAGTGTTATGGTCTTGTTTTTGCAGGACTTGATATGGCTTAATATGTATTAATACATTCATCCAGCTTCCAAGGCACTTTTCCAGTGCAGAGTAGCAGTGTGCAGTGATGATAATGTACCATACCAAACATCCTGGTCAGGAGAACCTGAAGCCTATCCCAGACAGCTCTGCAGGTCTGGCTTATGGCTTTTATTTACTATTCAAGTACAGTATTATTACCTCAAGCTGTGTTATGTTACCGTTCTGTGATTCTTTACTAAGTGCTTTGGAGCAACCATGCTGGCAATGGATGGTATACAAATAAGTTGAACTGAATTCAGTATGATCCGTATAATTCTAACTATCTGTATAAATCTAATTTTGCACAACATTAGGCGTTTACTAGTTGGTTACTTCAAAACAGAAAGCAGACTCCACGTGTCGATACGAAGCTCGACCAGTCAGCGCGCGGGGCGGGAAAGGCGGTGACGTATAAGGCGTTTCCTTCACAGAAGTGAGGTTGGGGCTGGAAAACATGGCGGCGCCGGGAAAGCGGAAGCGAAATGCTCAGGTGGACACGGCCCCTCTAAGTCAGACCCCCACGCCAGGAGTCTCGTCTGGTTATCGGGATGCTTCACGTTTCAGCGGAGACCACAACATGTTCGTGGAGGGATCCATACTTCGCATCACCATGACGAACTTCCTGTCAGTGTGCTTAAATTCCAGGGTGCTAACGGGTTAGCTGTAAAAACGAAGTGTTATTACAATATATTATAAGGATTTATAAGGCGTTACTATACTGCTTTTACCCCGTGTTATTAAAGCAGATTTTTAGCACTTTCACGTAACTTTCTACAGCACTTCAGAAGGTTTTAGTAAATGGAGCTCATTACATTACTGCGTATCATAACTTCGTGACAGTATTGGATTGTATAGTCCATTAAACCTTACGTGTATAGATATTACGTTACATCTTTATTATTGTCCGCCTCGTATTCTGAGCTAATAAGTGAAAACTGAAAACGTAAACAGTTGAACTGCATCTGTAACGACACACGTGTCGCTGCCGTCATTCTAATTTGGCCGTGGAGATTTAATTATGTTTTCATAATAAATAAATTGTGCCGTTTATGTACAACATCAGTTTGTTTCCTATTATAAAATCCAAAAGATTCCTTATGGGCAGATTAATAATAATTCCCGATAGTCATTCTGTGCTGCCAGCCATGTAACCCCATAGATAAATGTGATTGGCCGTTTTTAAGTAACGTGAATTATCTAATAGACAATAGAGGCAAGGAATAAAAACTCATTATATTGAACCATATGAACTTATACAACTGTGTCTTCCAGAACATATGACCATTGTGAGGTGATTCCTGGAGCAAACCTGAACATGATAGTGGGTGCCAACGGAACTGGAAAGTCCAGCATCGTCTGTGCCATCTGCCTGGGTTTGGCTGGGAAGGTTTCTCTCTTGGGCAGAGGAGATAAGGTGTGATGAGATGCAGCTTTATTCATGGGACAGATCAAACTTCACAGTTGTACATTTGTGTGTCTCTTAGGAGAGTTAGATGGAATATGCACAATAATGTCTCTCCATTGCTTTGACTAAAGATGTCCAGTAGGGGGTGTGTGAGTGATGTGCTTGGACTGGTAATGGGGCTCCTTATCTTGTGGTGGGCTGATGAGGCCGCTCCAATTACAGGTTGGCCTCTATGTGAAGCGAGGCTGTTCCAGTGGCTCTGTGGAAATCATGCTGTAAGTATACACATTAGACCGTGACTTACATTTATTTACAGAAACGTGTATATGTTTCTATTGAGTGTATAGATCTGTGCATTATGGATTAATGTATATTTCATTACTTGAACTCCCCGTAAAACCCGACGGCCTCAGATCCCGTGCGCCGCAAAATCTGGTGATTCGCAGAGAGATTTCTGTAGAGAACAACCAGTCTGTATGGACAATCAATAAACGGCAAGCCAGTCAGAGGGCTGTGGAGGAGGAGGTGAAGGCCCTCCATATCCAGGTGGGAAACCTCTGCCAGTTCTTGCCTCAGGTGAGTTTGTGTTACTGTTTGCCTGCGTAGCCTCAGTTTGTCTCAAATAATGCTGGATCTTTGATTACATGTCTTGGGCGTTTCAGAAAAAGTAATTCAGGATTTGATACTGTCTGTCTCCCATATAGGAGAAAGTTGGAGAGTTTGCCAAAATGAGCAAGATTGAGCTTCTGGAAGCAACAGAAAAGTCTGTGGGACCACCAGAGATGTACGAGTTCCACTGTGAGCTAAAGAACTTCCGTGCTAAGGAGAGGGAGCTGGAGGTGAGCTGTCTCCCTGCTGACCAGTGCCATTGGTGTTACTGGTTGTATAACCAAAGTGAGACAATTACAAAGTGCTGAACATATTTAGAAGAAGAATGGAGACTAGAAAATGTGGTTACTTTTGTACATGAGGTTATGAGCCATTTTCTTATGGTTATTCCTTCGGTCAGCTAGAGCTAGCTTTTTATTAAAGGCTTTACCAAATTATTTAATTGTCTAAAGTCTAAGTAAGTGTATAAGTATTAATTTCTGTCAGCTCCTGGGTCCGCTGGAGTTTGGATTCTGCGGGATTCTAGTTTTTTGGCTCGTCAGGAATTGATAGGAGTTTTCTCAGCCTTGTCCGTCTTGTTTGGTAGAATATTTTATTAGCATAAATGTATCAGTCAATATAGCACAGTGGCAAAGTATTAATTGTTTCCATCTGCTTAAGCGAATGACCTCTCTGTGCTTTAGTAATCTGGTGCACATGTTTTGGTGCTTATTCTAAATGGAGGGATTGAAAAATGCTCTTGGTGCTTCTTTCTCAGAGAGGCTGCTGATGTTTGCTTACTCTTCTTACTCTTCCTCTCTCTCTGTCTGCTTGTGAATGGTCTCTGGATGTTGTCATGCTGGCTGGCTGGCTGGCTGTTGCAGAACGTATGCAAGGAGAAGGCCAGCTTCCTGGAGAAGGCAATGCAGCGCAATGAGCGCAACAAGCAGGACGTGGAGCGCTTCTACGAGAGAGAGCGCCATCTGGACAGGATCAAAATGCTGGAGCGCAAGCGGCCTCTGGTGGTGTGTTGGCACAGCGGCAGTGTGTGTGTGTGTGTGTGTGTCTGCCTGCCTGCCTATGTGCATGTATGAAACTGGTCTCCCTCTTAGGAGTATGAGGCCACCCGCAAGCGGCTGGAGGAGGTGAAGCAGGAGCGGGCCGATGTGAAGAGGAGCTTGACCACACTGAAGGAGGAGCACCTGCCTGCACTGAGGCACATTCAGGCCCTGAATGGCCAACTCAAGCCCATCGAGGACAAGATGAAGGACAAGGTCACGGGCGTGGCTGATGGTTGGGGGCGTGGCTGATGGTTGGGGGCGTGGCTGGGGATGAGGTCACGGGTGACATAGGGAGCATCCCCAGTGACATCCCCGAAGTCCTGCTCCCCAGTGACATCCCCGAAGTCCTGCTCAACAGCTTGATTGAAATGTCTCTCCATGTTTCAGACTGTGAAGATCAAAGAAGCAGCACGGAGGTGTAAAGAGAAACAGGACACCTTGGACCGTAAGCGCAAGGAGGTCAGTTCTCCTGAAAGTAGCAGCAGTATCCTGACGACCAGACAGATTTACAGCAGGTATTTCTCCTCCTCACATGCAGGTGGAGGACATTCAGCAGGCACTGAGCCTGAAGCAGACCGAAGAGTCAGACCGCCAGAAGCGCATTGGCCACACTCGCTGCATGATCACGGGGCTGCAGGCTGAGCTGGAGAACTTGGCTAGTCGGGAGGATGTTCAGCCGCAGATCAGCAGCATCGGTTCTGAGCTGCGGAGCGTGCAGGAGGACAAGGCCCGCGTGGAGGGCGAGGTTCTGGACCTGCAACGCAACAAGGGGATTCTGCAGGGAGATGAACAACGTGAGCTTTACCTTGTGCTGTCGCTGCCTCCAGGGTCCTGGTGCTTCACTCTGCCTGGATCTGTATCAGTTTGCATCCTTCACCTCTTCCATTCTATTCAGACTTCAGACCTGCTCACTGTAGTTACTTAATCAGGACGGAATGTTGTTATTTGCATATAGAGTAAATATGCAGTTAGCATCTGTCTGTGTTTCCTGAGCAGAACACCGGTGTAGGCAGACTGAACAGAAACCGTATAGTATGCACTAGCGTTTGAGTGCATGTGTGGTTGGGGATTATTTACCAGTTAAAGGTCTTTCTGAAGGTGTGAGGAATAAACTGAAGAGTCTGGAGAACATGATGAATATGAAGGAGGAAAAGCTGAAAAGCAGATTTCGTGACACCTACAGCGCCCTCCAGTGGTTGCGGCAAAATCAGAAGCTCTTCACGGGCAAAGTTTATGAACCCATGATGCTGGTGGTGAGAGTCCTGTCTAACCCAACGAGGTCACTAGACCTTAAAGAAGCTGAACAGCTGAGTGCAATTTCAGTTTTGGGGACAGGATCTCATTCTGTCCCAGGTCTGTAAAAGTGCATCGTCTTTGTTTCAGATTAATGTCCGGGACCATCGTCATGCCAAATACATAGAGAGCCACATTCCTACCAATGACCTGAGGGCCTTTGTCTTCCAGAAGCAGGAGGACATGGCGAAATTCATGACAGAGGTGAGTAGTAGTTAGTTTTTAGCAGCATAAATAGACATACTGATGAGCCAAAACATTATAATTACCCCTACATGAAGCAAATAATGTTGACTATGTCGTCAAAAAGACGGCAGGGAGGAGACCTGTGTTATTTCCATAAGGGTCAAATCATCATGGTCAGACAGCTGGGTTTGAGCATCTCGAAAACGGCAAGGCGTGCGGAGCGCTCATAGTCACCCATGGTGTGTATTTCCTGGGAGCGGTCCGAGGAGGGATGAACCCCAATCCACCAACATGGTGTTGGGCAGTCAAGACTCATTGATGCGGAGATGTGTGAGTGAAGGCTTCCATCTAGTAGAAACCAGCAGAAGAGTTACTGAGGCACAAATGGCAGGTCATTTTAATGAGGGTCCCGGCAGAATTGTGACACGACGCAGTGCATTGAGCTCTGCTGCATATGGGGCGCTAAGCTGCTGCCCTTCCTAATCCCTGTCCACTGTCAAAGGCATCGGAACTGGATCCTGGTGCTATGGAAGAATGATTCAGTGATTCGGTGAATCCCATTGCATCATGCGGAGGTCCATGTCGAGCATCTGTGGGATGCGTTGGACTGAGGAGTCTGATCTGCAACTATGCAACCACCAGTTGTAATTCATATCCTATAGGCTGGCCATAATGGTTTGGCTCATTTCATGTATGTGCAGTGTTGGGGAAGTTACTAACAAAAGTAATCCATTACAGACAGAGGTGGAAAGTTCAGGTCCAGAAAGTACAAATCCAGACCTAGGTTTGGTTTCAACCAACCAGTTAAGTATAAAGAGTCACAGTCCCAGAGTACTTAACTTCCCCAACATTGTATATATGATGGTATTTCACATGGAAGTCATACGCCTATACTGTAGGGTGAACGACGGATGTTGGACTGACAGTATTATTACTGGAATACATATCAAAGTGTTGAGTAAATGGCATGATGCAATTTCAGGTGCGTGACCAGCAGAAATGGCGCGTGAATGCTGTGATCGCCCCGCGGGAGTCCTGGGCAAAGCACCCGCCAGCTCGGCCCATTGAGGCCTTAAGGTGAGGTCATGTCCACCGTGAGATTTTAGGGTTTGGGTTACTATACGGGCCGCTGGGGGCTGGTCTCTGTCATCTGGTGCTCAGTCTGCCTGTCCCTCTTTGAGTTTTCTGTATATCCATGCATGCATGTTCTGCACTAAGGCTCTATTCCATGTCTAGAGGCTTTGGGTTTTTCTCCTACCTGCGTGAGCTATTTGATGCCCCAGAGGAGGTCATGAGCTATCTGTGCGGCCAGTACAAGGTTCACGAGGTCCCCGTGGGAACAGAACAGACCAAGAATATGATTGAAGCGGTATGCCTCCCAACACTAAGGTCCTATGGCTGTCGATCTCCTGTGGGCTGGCCCATCTACCTATGAGTGACATCTGCTGTATCTTCTCTGCTAGGTTATTCGGGAGACCTCACTGAAGATCGTCTACACGGCAGCAGAGAAGTACCATGTGAAGAAGTCCTCCTACTCTGGCAAGACCATCTCTAGCAACTCAGTGCTTCGTCCTTCACAGTTCCTTACCCTGACAGTAGATGTGGATGAAAGGAAACATCTGGAGGAGCAGCTGAAGGTGAGGGAGATACAGAGGGTGACCTCCTGTCCATCTGCACCCCCACAAAGGCCAGCTCTGATCCTCTAACCGCCTGGTCTGTCCTCAGGGTTTTGAGCAGAGGGTGATGGGCATTGACAGTCAGTTGAAGGCCCTTCAGGAGCAGCAAAGCCAGCTGGTACGCCATGAAAATGAGCTGCTCCACAAGAAGAAAGTGCTGTTGGACCTCAACATCAAGAAGAGACAGCTGGAACAGAAGATCAGGACCAAGCAGGACAGGTGCACATACTGTGCACACACTACAAATTGCAATTAACAGCACAGTCTGCATACACACACTGTGGCCAACCTCTCTTGTAGTCTCAGACAGATGGAGGAGAGTGGTATCAACTTGCAGCAGGCTGAACAGGAAGCCCTTTCCAAAACCAGAGCTGTCAACTCACAGAAGGTGGATTTAGTCACAGAGTTTGTTCACCACATGCAGGTAAGTTTGAGTGTGAGCGTGCCTACGTTAGTGCACCTCTGTAATCCCGTCTCTGTGAGCGTACCTGAGCCTGCGCGTCTCTGTGAGCGTACCTGAGCCTGCGCGCCTCTGTGAGCGTACCTGAGCCTGCGCGCCTCTGTGAGCGTACCTGAGCCTGCGCGCCTCTGTGAGCGTACCTGAGCCTGTGCGCCTCTGTGAGCTTGTGTTAGCACATGCTTAAGTTAGCGCACCCCAGCTATTGCTGAAGTGTACGCTACAGCAACCTGCAATGCATGTGTCTTTGAGGTACGAGCCAAGCTGCACATGGAGAAAGTGTACCTGGCACTGGAGAGCGTGGAGCTGGCTGCCGAGAAGGCCAGGCTTGAGACTGAGTACAGGGAGAGCTCGGCCCGTCAGCTGGCGCTGGAGGTGAGCCCTCATCATCACTTACTGCTTCACTGCCCTGGGCAGCTGACCTCTGACCATGAGCCAACTGCCGTTTGCAGCAAACATATGTGCAGCTGGAGCAGAGGAAGACGTCGCTGTGGGAGACATGTCAGGGGCTGATGAAGATCGCATCGAAGGTGTGCAATGTTGACCTGAAGGAAGAAGCAGTCCCAGAACACCTTCAGAGGGTAAGGACACAGATCTGGGCCGGAGATAATGTGGGCAGGACGCAAGGAAACCATGGGCCTGTAATATTTGGACTTTTCTTGCATAATTAGTGTTAGCGGTAGAGTAATAGCCACTCTGGTTCATAAAGACAGAAGCTGCATTTATAAAAGTGTAGTACCTATAGCTACCAGTAGGTGAGGGTATTGTGTTGCGCTCAGTCCTGGTTTCTCTTTGCAGGCCTTCAGCCTGCTCCCAAACACCCTGGATGAGATCGATGCCTTGCTGAATGAAGAGCGCTCACGAGCTGACTGCTTCACGGGCCTGAGCGCCACGGTGAGGCCACTGTAAGGAGTATGGGGGGGGGGGGTCTGTGCTGAGAAAGGTACGAATATCTCCCCCTCCCATTAGGTGGTGGAGGAGTATACAAGACGGACACAGGAAATTGAGCACCTGAAGAAGGAGCTAGAGAAGGAGAAGGCTGCCCTGGATAACTACCGACACAACATTTCACAGGTGCTGTCCTCACCTGACATCCTCGCCTTGTCTCTCATTGCACTGCTGTATGTCCTATTGTCCCCCCCATGCACCCATCCCCCACACTCATGGTCCTCTTAGCATATGTGAGAAAGAAACCTGAAACCCCTGAAGAGGGTGTGTGTGTGTGTGTGTGTGTGTGTGTGTGTGAGTGACACTGGCGTGTGTGTGTGTGTGTGAGTGACACTGGCGTGTGTGTGACACTGGCGTGTGTGTGACACTGGCTTGTGTGTGTGTGTGACACTGGCTTGTGTGTGTGTGTGTGTGTGTGTGACACTGGCGTGTGTGTGTGTGTGTGTGTGTGACACTGGCTTGTGTGTGTGTGTGTGTGTGTGTGTGTGTGACACTGGCTTGTGTGTGTGTGTGTGTGTGTGACACTGGCTTGTGTGTGTGAGTGAGTGTGTGACACTGGCGTGTGTGTGTGTGTGTGTGTGTGTGTGTGACACTGGCTTGTGTGTGTGAGTGAGTGTGTGACACTGGCTTGTGTGTGTGTGTGAGTGTGTGACACTGGCTTGTGTGTGTGTACCGCAGGCCAAAGAGCGCTGGCTGGACCCCCTGAAGCAGCTGGTAGAGCAGATCAATGAGAGGTTTGGACATTTCTTCCGCTCCATGCAGTGTGCTGGTGAGGTGGATCTGCACTGCGAGAACGAGGTGAGACCTTCGGCTTTCTCTCACTGGACTGCAGGATGAAGTGCTCCCCCTGCAGGAGAGACAAGGATATTCAAGACTTTTTCTGTTCCCCGCAGGAGGAATATGATAAATATGGGATCCGTATCAGAGTGAAGTTCCGCAGCAGCACGCAGCTCCATGAGCTGACGGTGCACCACCAGAGCGGAGGCGAGCGCAGTGTCGCTACCATGCTCTACCTGATGGCTCTGCAGGAGCTGAACCGCTGCCCTTTTCGAGTGGTGGATGAGATAAACCAGGTAACACAGCTGTTGTCCTGAAGATCTGTAAAGCCCTTCCACACACACATATATGAGCTCTGTGTTGAGAGCTCATTCCCAGCTCTCATATACTTCAGTCAACATCCTGCTATGGCCAGAGACTCCCTACTATCACCAGTGTAGATATGCATGAGTCTGCATGACGGTTTTCTTCAAAAGCAGAACCGAAACAAGCATTCTTTATTTACCATATTCACGACTGTACTGGAATGCTTCTCTTTGCCAAGCCCATCTTGCTCTCAGTAGCTTAGGGGTCGCGGTGGGGGGGTCAGCTAGCATGCAGCTCCCCTGGAGCCCGGGGTTATGGGCCTTGCTCAAGGGCCCACGGACATCAAACTGATGATTTTCTGATCTCGGGCACAGAGACTTAGCCCGCTTAGCCTCTCAGCGCCCCCCTCCTTCAGGAGTTCTCCGCCTGTCAGGGTCCAGTGGCCATTTAATCCAAAGTTGCCATCTCTTTGCAGGGCATGGACCCTGTCAATGAAAGGAGGGTTTTTGACATTGTGGTGCAGACAGCCTGCAGAGGCACCACATCCCAGTATTTCTTTATTACTCCCAAGGTCAGTATGGATATCATCAGCCTGTGTGTGTCCAGGTTCAGCAGGAACCCCCCTTCGTGTCTAACAGCTGTCTGTGTTTCTCCAGCTGTTGCAGAACCTTCACTATGCAGAACATATGACCATTCTCTGTGTCCACAATGGTCCCCACATGCTCCCTCCCAGCAAATGGAATGAAAAAGGTTTCATCCGACGAATCCGTCGGGGATCAAACCGCAGTGCCGACAGCTGAGGTGGCTGCAGTGCCGACAGCTGAGGTGGCTGCATCAGTCTGCCTCCAGACCACTATTATACTGGTTCACGAGCTTAATCACCAGTAAAATACAATGAGTTTCCTGAGGTTGATACCGATCGCGGGGCAGCATGCTGTGTTGATCTCTGTTGCGGTCATTGCCTTACATGTTTATCAAATGGTGTACTTTTTGTGTAATGAATTCCTAGTCAATGCAGTTTTTAAGAGTCTGATATCTTTTCCTTCCCAAAAACAAAACAAGTATGTGAACTATTTGTCAGGACGGAGTACAATTTGATACCTTGAGTTCACTAACACACTTGCAGCTAAAATTTGTCAGTCATAAGTTAAGTTATGTGGTTCTTGAACCATTTATGTTGAACTGTTTTATATGTGCATTATAGGCAGGGAGTGACATAACTGGTACGCAATAAAATACGTACGTATTTGCGCTGTTACATTAATCGATTGCCACACGCATCGCTTTTAAAGGTCAGTGCGTACTTGCGTACCAGTTCTGTCAATCCCTGATTATAGGCATTACCCTTACAGTACTGTTACTCTGTTATGTTTACCAAACAGTTTGTTTGGTACAGTCATGTCGCAAATACATGTAACTGTCAGCAATTTTGAAATGCATATGACATACTAAAATACATACTACATATTTTGAAAAACATAATATGTCAAGAGGCAGGCCAATAGATTATTGCGATGGATCATGGGGATATGATGTTATATGAACGATGCCCGAATACTGAGACCAGGGGTTCCAGATGTACTGTAAAGCACTGCTGAACATGTCAGTCCTTCTGACAATAAAGAGATGATAGATCTTTTTTTTAACGAAAGTTACTACTTTATCAAGCAAGGACTGTTGCGCGAAGTCATTTTTAATTGACATCTTAATAAACATTTGGCAATTAACGTCAACAGTTTTTTCCAGTTCAGTTCAATTGAATAGCATCTTTCACAACAAGGTGACACGAGTATATTGAAATCCATCATCCCATCATTTATGCAAAAAGAAGGCAAGCCAGGGGGTAATGGAGGAGGGGGGACCAAAAATCTGCGAAATAGACGGTATTTGGGTTCATGATAAGATTGACTGGCTGCTGAACACCCCCCCGCCCCCCCAATCATTGAGTCAGTTCTCCATGCAGGTCTGTGTAAGTGGGCAGATTGTGGGTTATGCTCGCTGTGACACGTTCATTAGCTCCATCAGTGATATTGCGCTGGCAGGGGAGTGAGGCAGCACTGCAGCTCAGGTACCATCCCAACGTGAGGGAAGCAGAGAACACAGGTGGACAGACATTGATGGAGACCGTAGACTGTAACCGCATGTACAGCAGGAACTTAACTAATGTTAACACATAACCTATAAAAACAGGTATATCTTAAAATCTATGTTAAGACATGTCCCCCTCTGATTTAATGGCGGCGACGCCCATGACAGGGTTTATAAAACATGTTTAAAATATTAAGCACAGTTCCAAGACTCAAGATGTACATCCACACGATTGATGTACAGTCGAACCTCGTTACTACGTACAAGGCGGGATATCAAAAACATGTACGTTATAAGCATAGAACGTTGTAACCACTTAGTGCAAGATGGATGAAAGAACTCACG
>JAODJX010000119.1:29248715-29262014 GCA_026776945.1 Isichthys henryi | reverse complement strand
CCATACATACAGACTGCAGATACAGTACACTGAGATGATACCATACATACAGACTGCAGATACAGTACACTGAGATGATACCCTACATACAGACTGCAGATACAGTACACTGAGATGATATCAGAGATAAATACAGACAGTTATACACTAAGCGTATTAGCAGGTGAGCAATGAGACTGTCTGCTCACCTGCAAGCTTCCTTCGTCTGACAGCCAGCTCGCATTTCACCTCCACAAGCTGATATGGTGCCTGTGTTACAGAGGGAAGAGTATCACTAAGTCTTTTTAAATTCATTAGCAGGAATAAGAAAGAATAAAATTGCTGATACTTCATGTGCACTAATGTTACAAGAGATGAAATTATCAATACAAACTACTCAGACTTGCACTATATGTGGGGAGGGGGTGGTGTGGGCAATTAATAGTTTATATTGAGTGATAATACCTTTTCCTTGTTACTGATGTTTGTGCCTATTTGTGTTTCCTCTGGTTTTGTGTCACATGGGTTGGGTTGCTGAGCACTTGACTTTCCTAAGATTAAAGGTGAAGATGAAGCTGGTTGCAATATGAAAGAAAGCCCCTCTGTCATTAGCTCGTCAGACTCAGACTCAAATGCAGACTCGGAGTCAGACCAGTCCATGTCAGAGGGTGAGATGGCACGACTCATGGAGGAGGTCGAGGAAAAGAAAAAGCTCATCGCCAACATCAGGAACAAGCCGTGGCGGATGAAGAGGAGGCTAGAACATCTCAAGTAATACATTTACATAATATATATACACTGATGAAACAAAATTGCTATGACCATGACCACAATATACTGTGCAAACACACACACACAAACATGTACTGTTACCTTTGTGGGAACCGTCCATTCATTTCCACGAGAAAAAACAAAATCCAAAAATGACATCCTTAACCCCAACGCAGCCATAACTTTAAGCAACCAAACAAAATACAAAATACAAATCTTTTGGCATTTTTAGTTTTTTGATTGCATTCACTGATTTTTATAAAACTGAGGTTATCCTTACGGGTACATGAAAAATGGTCCCCACAACGTCAAAATAGCAGGTTTTTATCATGTTGTGGCCCCAGTGCACAAAGCAAGTTCCAGAAAGACATGGATGGGAAAATTAAGTGTGGAAGAACTAGACTGGCCACACAGAACCCTGACCTCAACCCCATCAAACACCTTTGGGATGAAATAGAACGGAGATCGTGAGCCAGGCCTTCACGTCCAACATCAGTGCCTGACCTCACAAATGCTCTTCTGGATGAATGGGCAGAATCTCCCACAGACACAGTCCATAAACTTGTGTAAAGTTTTCCCAGAAGAGCGGCAGCTGTTATAACTGCAAAGGGGGACCAGCTCCATATTGATGTCTCTGGATGTAGAATGGAATGTCATAAAAGCTCCTGTAGGTGTAATGGTCAGGTGTCCCAGTACTTTTTGACCATATACTATGGATGGATGGATGGTCTATTGAACAGAATCTCATTTTAGCTCTGTTTCAAAATGGTTAAGACATTGCTGATAATATGAGCTGTGTCCCAGTTCAGCGGCGGCACCACATAAATGACATGGTCTGCAAAGGTGTAAGTTTTGTAGGCGGCATCCTTTGAAGGTCAAGCTGAAGACGTTGTCAAATGGAACAGTCTGGCCTAAGGACAATTTCCTATTTGTGCCACCAGCTGTTCCTGCCTGTACTCTCGCGTAATGAAGCAGCCGTGACACACCCACTGCACTTCTGCACAATGAATCTTGGGATAGGGTCTGTCGGGTGCGTACTTCTAGGCGTGGGAAGAAGAAGGATGTATTCCTAGGTGGCATTTGAAGGCGCCTTCCAAATGGGACACCCTGGTCGTGCTGCTGACACACTCCACCTTTGAAAGCAGCCTTTGAAGGATGCAGGCCCTGAACTAGGACACTGCCATGGAACGTATTGGTTTTGTGTCTGCGTTTTCAATTTTCATTACTTTTGGGTGTTTATATTTCAAATGACTTCTATAACTGAATGGATTTCAGAGATGCTCAGCAGTTTGTGGACAAGTTTGAAGGTGCCCTGGGCAAAGGGAAAGGGCGAAAGCTGTATGCCTACAAAGTGATGATGACCAAGGTGAGATGAGCAGGATCTGACTGTATGTCAAACAACGGTTTCCAAAGTTGGCAACATTAATACTGTTTCTATTCTTTCTGTTCCGTAACAGAAATGGATCAAGTTTCAAAGAGATTTTGAAAATTTCAAGACAGCTTGCATACCTTGGGAACGGAAAATAAAAGAAGTTGAGAGTAAGGAACAAGTTTTGCTCGCCGCTAATCCATGACATTCAGATACGACCTCCTGCTCAAAATAATACGTTGATCCATGAAGGAGCATGTTAAATGTTAAAGCGCTACCCAGAGGCTTTGCTGAATCTATGTTCTCTCTGCTGTGGGTCGTCTCCTTCCACTCTTGAATTCCTCTTTGGAAAATTGTCCATTAAACAGCTTAATAGAGGGTAGCTCTTGGATTTTGGTACCTTTGTGCTCTATATTTCAGTGTTAGATAATGGTTGATTGGCTGGTGGTATCTTTGTCTTCTAAGGTCACTTTGGATCGTCTGTAGCTTCGTACTTCATATTTCTGCGCTGGATGTATGGAATGAACCTAGTCCTCTTTGGTCTGACTTTTGGGTTAGTCGTGATCCCTGAGGTGAGAAGGCTCACTAGTTATATTTCCGTCTCTGAAATTATAATTCATCGTTATAGTTTACTATAAATACATAATATCTTACTTTTTTTGTTTAATTAAAGAACATAGAGGGACTGTTGTTAATTTTTATATGTCTGTGTCCTCATAGTGGGTGTGTCACTATATGGTTGGTGTTTGTTTGTGTGTTCATGACTGGTCTACATGTGTGTTTTCACAGCTCTTGATGGGTTTGCCATATGGAACCATTCCCAGGAAGACCGTGCCGAGAGCCGAGCAGGATTCCGCTATGGATTACTCAGTGCTCATGGACTTCAACGTAGGTCATCATTTTTGGGAGTGAAACTGTCATTCTCTTGACCCTGCATGTTCATTTATATGGTACAAGGTGCATTGGCTGCATTTTCCAGAGAACTATGAAATATGCAATAAAGTAAAAAAAGTTAATAGACAAAATATACTACAAAACATTCAGCTTCTGATGAATAAATCACTTTCACTTTGCGATTTTTTTAGTGGCTCACAAACAAGACCCTGGCATAGCATAACACCAGCTAGATACCACCAGCTTTCTTCTGATCAGTTACAGAACTTTCCAGTTTACACAAACTGCTCTGGAAATCTTTTTTAAAACACGTTAAAATTCTTCTTTTTAACTAGACTTATTAATTGCATGGATTATGGTAAATCCGCTTTGAATATCAACCATTTCGATATTTTTGTTAATTTTTAGTACACTAAAAATTGAATTAAAATGAATTATCTTCATATGCAGGGTTACTGTAAGTACTCTGTGCTCTTCTACGGCTACTATAACAACCAGAGAACCATCGGCTTTCTGAAGTTCAGGCTACCCTTGTCTTACCTCATGGTTGGATTGGGCACCTTTGGCTACAGTCTTATGGTTGTCATACGAACGTAAGTAGTGAATCTATATTAGTCGCTAAGAAAGCTGTCATTGTCAGTCACAGTACTCCGCATATCTGTTTCTATGCATCTGATCCCTCAGGGTATGGAAGATTTAATGGACATTAACCAATGAAATGATTTCTGTTGTCTTCTGTTAACAAGAAGAAGGGCAGTTTCAATTTGTGCCCTTGACATTGGTGTTTTACAGGATGGCCAGAAATGCAGATGTAGGGGGCGGAGACGGAGAAGATGGAGAGTTCACCTTTGCCTGGAAAATGTTCACCAGCTGGGATTACCTCATTGGCAACTCGGAGACGGCAGACAACAAGTATGCTTCCATCACCACTAGTTTCAAGGTAAACATGACAATGCCATGACAGACACAGTGCTTACAGGCCACTGCAGACCAAGTCCGTATTTTTCGTCCAAAATTGTTGCACGTTTAAAAATAAATATAACGTTGCATTGCATCTGTCATGACCACAGACCGACTGAAATTTTCGTCTGTCATAAAAGGTTTGATTTTTCTGTGTTATTTTTTATTTTTTTGCAACTGTCGACAGGTATTGACCATGGTCTTGTGTGAATGTAGGAGTGTTTGGAGGCCAATCACCTAGAGAGCACTTTTCTGACAGCACAAGTTGGATTGTCTGTTAAATGCATGATGTGTGTCTCCTTACCTCAAACATACTGCCAGCTGCTGTTCAGGACCAACTGGACCGCAGAAATTGGTGGTTTTTAATGTGGTTCCACAATTGTTAGCAGCGTATCAAACTGGACCACGGACATTCCGAAATACACCTTGAGATGACTGGGTTAATTCTGCAGTTCCTGTATTAGCAGGTGAAATTCTCTCTGCTCTTGAATGCTTCTCAGGATCGGATGAACATCTCTGGCCACTTCTCTCTTTTTTTCCTACTCAAAAATTCATCCTCTATGCTTGACGACTCTGTTTTGTCTCGTATTGTGAATATTTGCGATTACAGAATAATAAAAGGCATCAGACTCGGTGTGCAAAGGTTTCTATGCATCACATTTTTCTTTTTTTTATCAGATGACGGATTTAAAAAAACAAATTTGGACTTGGTGTGCCAAGGCTTTGGTGTCCCCTGCTTTCTCTTCCCTGAAACATGCCCACTGTAGTGTTTCCCAGTCCGGTCCTCAGGGACCCACTGACCGTCCACATTTTTGCTTCCTCCCAACTGGGAGGGACCGGACTGGGAAACACTGCCATACTGTATAAGCAATTTAGTATATTGATGGATTTATATTTTGCATGCTTGTTCTCAGCGACAACCCCCCCACTGGTATTAAATCATGAGCAGAAATCAAGATTGAAATGCATGATTTATGGGAGTGTGAAATAACAATAAAAAAAGGGTCAGAGTGAGGTCATGTCAGGATTAATCTTAATCAGAAATGTCTGAACTTGACAGGAGTCCATTGTAGATGAGCAGGAGAACCAGAAGGATGAGAACATCCACCTAAGGAGGTTCTTGCGTGTTTTGGCCAATGTGATGATCATCTGCAGCTTGGGTGGAAGCGGGTATCTCATCTACTTTGTGGTGAAGAGGTCCCAAGATTTTGCCACCAGGGATGACTTGAGCTGGTATGAGAAGAACGAGGTATAAACAGCTTACCTTCTACCCTTGGTACATACTGCATGTAGCTTTGCAGAAACTGTGTTTATGTTTGTGTGTGTTTGCATGAACCTAACTGTTTCACTATGTCTCCATCAGCTGGCTGAACGTATCTCAGTCGTACAGCTGCTTATGCAGTGTGGCACAAGAAGGACTGAACTATTTAGCCAATGTGATGAAGCTTTGCAGTTTTAAAGTAGTAGCTCAATGTGTCATCACCGACATGGATTATCTGGTCATCCTGTGTTAAGTGCATATGTTAGAAGCAATTCAGAAGCAGACTTTTCCAGGTGGAGATAGTGATGTCATTACCAGGCCCAACAGAAGCATGGATGTGTCTTCCAGGTGGAGATAGTGATGTCTCTGCTGGGCCTGGTGTGCCCGCCCCTCTTTGAGACGATCGCCGAGCTGGAGGACTATCATCCCCGCATCGCCCTCAAATGGCAGTTGGGGCGCATCTTTGCACTCTTTCTGGGAAACCTCTACACCTTCCTATTTGCCTTGTTTGATGAAGTCAATGCAAAGGTTGGCTATTTTCTATCACAGGGGAACATTTGTACAATAAAGTTGGGTACAGTGTAACACTTACCCAACAGGTGATGAGGTTATTAGATGATTACTAGAGCCATGCCAACTGCCTCTTTCCTTGGGTGCTATGCATCCTAGATAAGTTCCATGCTGGTCTCTTGGGAAAACAGGATGGGACATAAAAAAACAAAGAATACCTTTGTACCTGTACAAACGGCAAATGAAAATATCATCGTCATAGTCATCATCATCAACATGACCCTGATATGCACGTATAGAAGATGGCTGGATGTCTAAACATTTTGCTTCCTGTCTGACAGCTGGAAGAGGAGGACTCCATTAAAAATGCCACTATCTGGGCAATGAAGGAGTACTACGCTAATTTCACGGCCTACAACAACGACAGCAGTGCAACCCCTCCCCCCATGAATCCTGCTGATATCATCCGAGGGCCTTGCTGGGAGACCACTGTTGGCATTGTAAGCTGGTCCCCACTGAATCCACAATAATCTGCATGGTTGACTGCCCTAGGACACCGCAGAATGTCTGAAAGATTTAGAAAAAGGCAACTTAGTTGTAAATCTTTGGTATACTGGGGAAAATGATCAATTCAATTCACATTTATCAATTCACACTTCTTGCAGCCATTAGAGTTTTAGAAATGTACTGTGGTATATATACTCCCATTAAATGCAAAAATGTGTTATAGTAGGGAAACACAATTCTAAACACTAAAATCCAGCTGTTTTTTTCAGGAATTTGTTAAACTCACTGTTTCGGACATCCAAGTGACGTATCTCACCATCCTGATTGGTGACTTCCTGCGTGCTCTGATTGTGCGATTTTTGAACTACTGCTGGTGCTGGGACCTGGAGGCAGGCTTTGTGAGTATTAAAGATCAAGGCTGTCATTTGCAGGAAGTAGCCGGAGTTTTGGTGACTGATTTTATTAGTACTGAAGGATGCAAAACATAATGAGGTGGGTCCCATTAATGTGGAATGTTAATAAAATTATATGCTTTAGAAAATCTTTTATTTCCTTGCATATACTCCAAACTAGTAATACAGCTTCCATATTTTAAAAGTCAAGATAATTTAGTTTGTGTTAGACAAACCTTTTCTAAGAAAGTCCTTAATGGCCCTATGGAGAAGCAGGCAGACTGGAAGTCAAAGTCATGGGCAAATGCAATAATTAACAGTTCAGCTAATCTGAAGAACATCAAAAACTGCAGGGAACAGGCGAAGAATCAGAATTAAGAGGTAGAACAGAATCTAGTGCGGACGGTTCTGCTTTGACTCGAGAACTTAGGAAGGCAAAGGTTGAGCACAGTTACTAGTTTTCTTTGGACTTTCCAGGGGATTTGTCGTATTTTCAGGTTGATTCATGTATTAAATGTTGTGTAGTTCCATTACAAGCCAGGGGTCTGTTATAGAATAATGTAACTGAAGAGTGATCACCTCTGTATCTCTAGCCCTCCTACGCGGAGTTTGACATCAGCGGCAATGTGCTCGGTCTGGTCTTCAACCAGGGCATGATTTGGTAAGAATGTGGACAAAACCAGAAGCTTCACTTTCATGTCATGTACTTGCTAAAATAAGCATAATATTTTCCATCCAATTACACTCCAGTTCAAGCCTATGATTTGGGACGGAAGCTTTTATACACGCCTGCTATACAGGCAGTATGTCCCAAGGCATTTGCAAAGTCATTGCCAGCATGTGACATGCTTCTTTTAGTGCGGAGAGTGGGCCACTTTGGAGCCTGTCCTGCCCCTCCCTTAGACGCGACTCTCTTTCTGTGCAGGATGGGCGCCTTCTATGCCCCTGGGCTGGTGGGCATTAATGTTCTTCGCCTTCTCACCTCCATGTACTACCAATGCTGGGCCGTCATGAGCTGTAATGTCCCACATGAGAGGGTGTTCAAGGCCTCGAAGTCCAATAACTTCTACATGGGAATGCTCTTACTCATCCTCTTCCTCAGCCTCCTTCCTGTGGTGTACACCATCATGAGTTTGCCCCCATCCTTTGACTGTGGTCCTTTCAGGTAATTACTCACCCTCTCATGTGCTGCCAGTTTACTCAGACAACCCATAATTGCATTCTGACTGTTTTCATGCAGCGGAAAGGCAAAGATGTTTGATGTTATTTCGGAGACCATTGACCTGGACCTTCCAGCATTTATGGGAACCCTGTTCAGCTATGCAGCCAATCCTGGACTAATCATCCCTGCAGTATTACTGATGGTGTGAGTACAGAACACACTGATGTATTGGAGGGTGTTCGGGTACAGATTTAGTACTGAACACATAGTTACACTGCTGGATTGGTGAGTACAGAACAGACTCTACCCCGGCCCTCTCTGTCTTACCTCACAGCCTGGCTATTTACTACCTAAACTCTGTGTCGGAGGCTTATAAAAACTCCAATAACGAACTGAAGAAGAAGATGCAGATGGTAAGTCTGAGTGTTTGAAGTGTGATGCACTGCAAACACAATAAGCATTAAAAACAAGTGGAATGCATTTCTTTGCATTTGTGTAAAGAGTCGCCCCTTCATATCCACGGGGGATTGAAGGGCCCACAAAAATCTGCAAATGCTCAAGTGCCTTATCTAAAATCCATCCATCCATCCATTTCCCAAACCGCTTATCCTACTGGGTCCTAGAGGTGTGAGGCAACAGTACTAATCACTGCACCATCATGCCGCCCCCCTTATATAAATTGGTGTAGTATTTTCATATGACCTACGCACATCCTGCATACTTTAAGGGCGTACTCCCCCCCACACTCCCCTGTTGGTCTGCACTCATACTGCATTTAACCTTCCGGGCCTCAGCACGCTTTTGTCATCTTTGTGAGACTTTCTGTGTTGGACAAAACAGGAAGATAAGGACAATGACACAGCACAGTGAAGTTCATGATTAATGTCCTTATTTTGTGGCTTATTTGGAGTCATTTTGCCTGAGATGACACACGGCCTTGTTATAGATTTATCGAGTGCACAACGCAGCGATTTTCATTTAATCGTGCTGTGTGTATAAGAAGACAGTGCTGTGTGTATAAGAAGACAGTGCTGTGTGTATAAGAAGACAGTGCTGTGTTTTACCAAATATCACTGCATTTTTGTGTGTTGCATCCAGTTTTTCCTGGTCCTCTAATCACCGTAAATTTCCAGCAAACACTGCACCTCTGTCACGGACAAAAGTATGGAAGCCCGTTTCTGCCATCTGGAGTAGAAAAAAAGCACTAATTTATCTCAGAATTCCGACTTATTAAGTCAAAATTCTGACTTTCTATCTCAGAATTCTGACTTAAGTAGAAATTCAGACTTTTCTTTAGCCAATCAGGCAGCAGCATCTCCTCGGCAAGATGCTACTTATCCCAAACACGTATTATTCACAGAATGTAACCTTCTGCAAGTTTGGATTTCATGTTATCTCCCGTGGACATGGAGGGCCGACTGTACTCTATGTGTATTGAATGCCTTAATATATTACCACACTATTTTTACTTCCACTATAAATGTATATACAATCTGTGTTTGAGTAAATCTGCTGTTTTTCATTTATTTCAATTCTTCACCCCAGCAAAGAGATGAGGAGAAAAATCGCAGAAATAACACAAATAGCACTAATCAAGTGATGAAAGATCTAGAAGACCTGCTTCCCAACCGCTCTCTGGCACCCAAACCAGCTGCAGAGAGCAATGCAGGTGAGCTGAAGTTAGAGGGAAATAGACATTTATAAACCAGACGTGAGCTTTTTGAGTGAAAGCCATGATTTCACCATTGTTGCTGTGTAGGGTTAGGGTTAGCATTAGCATTAGCGCTAGGCTGCGATGTCACTAGTCCCCCTGTCTGATGTAAGCCTTTCATTATCACACACTGCTTTCAGCTAATGGTTGCTTGGTACTATAGCAGACTGATCATAACTGAAGCTGTAGTGACCCTTCATTCCTTTGACATCCTAGACAACGATCAGAGTGGTAAACCTGCCAAGGTAACAGGAAAGCCTGGGACAGCAGCCACTGGTGTCAACCTTCAGAAGGATGTTTCCCTGGCGAGCCCCAACCCCCGCGTTGCAGTTACACGCCCCCCAGGACCCCGGGGACCAGGACCCCTGCCTGGGGCAGAAGCTAACCGGAGCCGTGGGCGAACACAGGCCTCCAAGAACTAAGTGCATGCTCAGTGACCACATCTGTGGCCTCCTCTAAGGGCTTCCATGATTCCACGGCCCCCTGGGCTGTATGTGCAGAACTGGAATGTGATGGATGCAGAACCTCATTCTAAACGGAGCCTGAACCGCTGGAGCATCCACTCAGCCGGCAGTGTCCAGCTAGAAGTGTCCAGCCCCTAAATCTGACCTCGTTCTTCTCTCACATTATGGCCCAGAATATTTACTGAGCTGCCATTTACTAAACTCAGAGTGACATTTTACGTTCTCTGGGATTTTCCTCCTATTTAGATTTTTGTTCAGCACTTTGCAAGAATCCATCCATCCACCCATCATCTAATCATGTATCTAGGACAGGGTAACAACATAGTTTGATGAATTTATTTATTTTACCAGAAAGGTGCTTATAATACAGTCACGCGCCACATGACTGGACCTCAGATACAACGGTTGTCCCATAGGGTGAATTGAGCTGAAAATCTCCCAGTGATGTCATAGTGCAAAGCATTACTCACGTGTTTCTGGTGTTGCTGGTGTAAACAAACCTGCACTGTCAGTCGTGTAAAAGTACAGTTCATACAATTATGTACAGTACAAAATACTTGAAAATGATAATAAACATGTTACTGGTGGATGTATTTGTAATATTGTACTTTTAATTATTATTTTAGAGTGTACTCTTTCCATTCATAAAAAGGATTGCTTTAGTCTGGGTGTACATTAGTCTATATCATCTAGGTTTGTGTAAGTGCACTGAATGATGTTTGCACAACGACAAAATCGTTAAACAATGTATTTCTCAGAATGTTTCCCTGTCGTTAAGCGATGCATGACTGTATTCTCAACTTCCAAGAGGATTCGTTTCTGAAATTATGATTAAACTTCAGCTTAATATCCAAGGACTAACAACATAGTGTCACACACGATTGTTAAGTGGTTTGGGTATAAAACTAAACTGAACTGAAACCATTAAACTTTTAATGACTAGGCCTCCTAGAGCTGATATATTTGTTTTTCTGACGGCTGCCATCTACTGGTTTTATTTTGTAATTTCACTATTGGATATTTAGGCTATTTAGGTCATACATGTCTTGAGCTGTATGTAGATGGATACTGGACTATTCTTCAATAAGAAAAGCTTCCGGTTCTTTGAAGGATGAAGGATATAGCAACTGAATTGAAACTTGGTGCTTGAAATGGTTCAGTGATAATGTCACATCATTTTGGACATTTCTTCAATTGATATTAACTGAAGGAATTTCACATAAAGTGTCATTTCAGATGTACATATAGTTTTTAAAAAAAATGTCTGGGACAGAGAGGATGGCGCGGTGGTACAGTGGTTATCACTGTCGCCTCACACTTGTGTAATCGTGTGGAGTTTGCATGTTCTCCCCATGTCATCATGGGGTTTTCTCCAGGTACTCCGAATCCTCCCGCTGTCCAAAAACATTCTAAATTGAATTGAAGTTACCAAATTGTCCATCAGTGTGAATATGTGTGTAAATGGCGTGTGTATCCAGCGATGGGTTGGCGCCCCATCCTGGGTTATCCTTGTGCCCTTAACTTCTGAGATAAGCTCCGGACCCCCATGATCCTGCAAAGGATCGTGGGTATAGAGAATGGATGGATGGGATAGAAAGTGCTAGTTAATACCTTTAACACATTAAAGGAGATTGAGTTAGGGCAGCTTGTAAACTGAGAGCGCACAGCCAAGCACTGACAGTGTAATCCGAGAGTTCAGACAGCCAAGCTGAAAGATGTACATTCCATTTTATCTCAATCTCCAGCTTGTGTGCAGTAAATACAAACTATGGACCAACTACAGTTGCCTCCTCCAGATTTGTGAACTATGCGTCCAAGCTTGCGTCTTTGTCTCGGCAGCCAGCCTCACTCAGGCGTTAGCTGTCTTTGTGACCACGCCTTTCTCGCAGTAACTTTCAGTGTCATAAATTTTTCATTTTTAATAATGGGCCCAAGTATTATTTCCGAATTTTTCACTTTTGACTCCAGTGAACCTGAAGGGGTTAATGAATTGTAATGTTTAACCTTTACGGAATTGGATTTTTTGCATTTCAAGTTCATCTTCATCTTTTGTTTAAGGGATGAATTGGAAGATAACTGTAAAATTTTGTAAGAAGTTGGCATGGATGAAAGACAGACAGAAGGACAGACAAACAGACCGACAGACAACATGCGTCTGTGCATTTGAGTGTCACCCATCCAACACAGCAAACCTGCGGCTGACAAGCAAAGTACTTAAAAAAAAATTTGCTGGTTTATCAGCGATCAGGTTTTCCTCAGGTTTCACCGGCTTAAAAAATTGATTTCGTTTCTAAAGTTACAATTTTCAGCAGCTTCTTTAATTGCACATTTAAAACTCAGACACCAGTGCACAGAAACCCACGTTCTGAGAAACGTTCCAGCTTTTACTGACCATTCTCCTGCGTTCACATCTGAAGTACTACTATAATTCCTTCTATAGCAAGGAAACGAAAGCATGTACAGTCTGGAGCCTCGGCTGGCAAACGGCATCCCTGCAGAGGCAAAGGTAACAAGATCACCCACCTTTATAGTTAATGAGTCACACACACCTTACAGTGATAGTGGAGCTGTTTAGTGCTGTTTTCTTAGGGTCACACTGACCCTGACCCTCACCCACATAGGCTCATGCTTTCTTAATCAGTCCTTCTCTTTTCTTTGTCTTTCTTTTGCCTGTAATCATGTGTGTTTCTGCAGGGTCCCTCACAATTCAATGGAATGTTGCTAGGATGTTGTGAAATGACTGTGTGTGTGTGTGTGTGTGTGTGTCGGCGGGGGGACTCTGAGATCCTTTGCATAAAGTTGATAGTGTTCTGCTTTCTTCTCCTCCCCTCTCCTCTCTCTTCTCCCCTCTCTCACCTCCCCTCTCCTCTCCTCTCTCACTTCCCCTCTCCTCTCTCTCCTCCCCTCTCTCTTCTCCCCTCTCTCACCTCCCCTCCCCTCTCCTCTCTCTCCTCCCCTCTCCTCTCACCTCCCCTCTCCTCTCTCTCCTCCCCTCTCCTCTCTTCTCCTCCCCTCTCCTTTCTTCTCCTCCCCTCTCATGCCCTTTACTCTCCTCATCCTGCTCCTCCTCTTGCTCTCCTCTTGTCTCTCTCCTCAGTTCTCCCTCTAGTAACAGAACAGGAAACCTATGCTATACTTTAATATACTATAAAATTAATACTATTACTAATACAGACAATAGTGTTTCATAGTGAGGAAATTATAAACAAAAACTTTTAAGAACATAAGAACAATACAAATGAGAGGCCATTCAGCCCATCAAGCTCG
This sequence comes from Isichthys henryi, assembly GCA_026776945.1. Classification (NCBI taxonomy): domain Eukaryota; kingdom Metazoa; phylum Chordata; class Actinopteri; order Osteoglossiformes; family Mormyridae; genus Isichthys; species Isichthys henryi. Next base: position 29,248,767 of record JAODJX010000119.1, on the reverse strand, counting down.
CTTGGGGAGAACTAAACTAATAGCTCAGAGTTGTTAAAATCTTATCTAACTC
>JAODJX010000119.1:29220229-29235290 GCA_026776945.1 Isichthys henryi | reverse complement strand
GGCCCCCCTTGTGCCCGGCGGCCCCGGGGGGGGGGGCACGCGGTATTTTTGGGTTGTTTTGGGTTGGGGGGGGGGGGGTGGGGGGTGGAGTGGAGAGATATGGAATTGGCAAATACAGGGCTGCCAATGAACACTGTGGGGAGGTGGGGGCAGAGTGGGAGGCAGGGAGCGAGCGAGAGGAGCAGAAGCAAATGGGTGAGACGTCTAAGGCCCACGGGAGATCATGAACTGAACGGGCTGAAGTGGGTCACCAGAGCAGAGCAAGAAAAACGGCTTTTCACAAACCAGGAGCAAAAGTGCTGTGGGAACCAAGCGGACAGAAGCTGTGCTTGTTCCACTGTTTCTCTGAATGAATGAACAAACACGAACTTCCCGTGTAAGCAGACTCACAGCCGGAAACTCCCGTGTTAAAAAAAAAAGAAAGAAAAATAAAAAAGTCCAAATCATATTCAAATACTTAATGGGGGTGGAGACAAAACTGAATGTAACAGTACACCGTTTAAAAAAGGGCAGGACCATGAGGGGGGAAAAAACGCTGACATGAAACAAGGCAGGTAATCAAAGACATGAGCTGGCTTTTCTAGTCAGGCAGTGAGGCAATAACTGTGGGACATACCGCTCAGGGCCACTGCTGTCAGGGACTGAAACACTGGCATTGTGCTGCAGTGCGAGGAGTTGGCAATGGGCAAGGGCATTCAATCACAAGTTGGTCAAGTAAGGCGCCCGTTTGGGGAGGGGCGGGGTTATGGGCGTGGCCCACCAGGGTGTCAGGTGGGCGGTCAGGGGTGGATGTTGGGCCACGCAGGAGGGGCAAGCCGATCCAGTACATGGGCAACAGAGGAAGGGGCCAAAAATGAAACAAAGGAGAGGGAGAGGGGAAAAGGCACATTTTAATTGAATACAAGCTACACTCATGACTGTATTGTCCATCAGACAGGCTGAACACACAACGTTGTATGGGAACAGGAGGCCGAATCTACACATTTAAGACGGACTCAAGGACCACTGCCGTTTCAAACGAAGGCAGGGAAATTCAGGCTGTTCACCTTTACAAAGCCTCACAGCTGCAAGGAGACACCAAAGACTTGAGTAGATGGAAAATGGGAATCTCTTACTCCCCTCACCACTGTGTCAACACAGAATGATAAACTGTCTCCTCAAGGACCTACATGTTACAAAGCCTCTACACTGCTGTGTGTACAAGTCTGAAACAGAGGTCTACAAGGAGGTAGAATGAGGACTGGTTCACTTTAGGGAAAACGCTTTAATTGCAGATATATTTTAAAGCAGTGTGCTGCAGTTAAGGTATTTCGATGATGTGAAGTGAAATTAACCTAAACACCAGAAGGATAGGAAATGGGTGTGAGTGAGTAGCTGGTGGCTTTCCCTCACTACTGCCCCCCCTAGTGGCCCCCTCCAGGCATTGCAAGGGCAGCACTCTGGACATCAGCTGGATACTCACGTCTGTGCGCAAAGCCTTGATGTTCTTGCCGCCCTTCCCAATGACAGCACCAGCATTCTGGCAAAAACAAGGCAGAAGTAGCACAGGGACAAGGAGACAGAACAACAGGCAAGTAGATGGAGCTAAAAGCAATATGGTCACACCTTACTCTGCAGCAGAACACGCAACTCAACCATTTCATCAGTGTTCCTAGACCTCTTGAACGCCTGTTCCTCCTCCATATCTTCAGCGGGTCGCTTTCCTGGAGAAAGGCAGATATAAAGCATTAAGTCAGCCAACAAAACTGTCAGAACATCATGCAGCCCTCACCTCAATCACACAGAACCCTCATTTAAAACACATATAACTTTGGAGCACATTGCATGTAGAGGACCGTCACAAAGGAGGTGCTGCAGAAGATCTGGTGCTATGACAACAGTTTCACAGCGGCTTACAGCAGGGACATAAATGAGAAACGAAACAGTCAAAATCAAATATAGAGCCAGATCAGACGGAAGCTTATACAAGACCAACAAGTTCTGGCAATAGCACCAGCTAAGTGATTCTGACCATCACTGTCTGGGGATTTATATAAACAAGAAGAAGCCAAACAGGCAACAGACATATCCTGTATAGCACTGAAGTATGAGGTCCAGTGTTCGTTAGCAGGAGCTCCTCTTTTTATCCAGCTGATGTACTACAATACAGAAGTAATTTAGAAATTAGATCACATAGAGGTGTGAATCGGGAACGCGGTTTTTTATGATTAACTGTGCAGCCCTGCTACAGAGTATTGTTGGATATCTGCAACAATAAACGCCCCTATAACCTTAGTTTTTTTTTTTTTAGCCCGAACCTTAAATGCCACAGGGAGACTATCTTACTCTGGTCATTCATACTGTTGGATGAGTTAGCGTGTAGGATGTGTTACCAGCAACATATGACTTCAGTATGACAGAGCAATCAGTCTTGGTCTCATCAACTACTCATTGTCTCCAGCGTTGGGGTAATTTATTGGGAAACAAGAATGTTTTTCCAAGCTACTGATTTAAGTGATGTGGGAGGGTCTCTGAGCTCTCTAGCACTAGCCAGAGTGCTGAACATCTACTTGTGAATTTAGGCTTCACCTGTGTCAAGAAATGTATTCATTCATTCATTCATTCATACTGAAATGAAAATATTGTAACAGAACCGCATGAGGAATATGACATGCACTCTTACAGCCTTTGTCTACACTTTTTAATGCAGACTTGAAATGCGCTTCCATCAAAAACTTGATAAAAAAATAATGACACGTACCAAACTGGCAAACATCGATGATACTGATTAGGGAGGGATTCAAACCCACAGCCCTACAGGTCTGAAGGAGAGTGCTTCCCACCAAGCCCTTGCACCATCCTACAGCCACCACATTTTTTACACAAACATGTGCACGTTGCCATGGTAATTCCTGCCTTATGTAGCCTACCACAGTCGTACAAGCAGCCTTACCGTTAGTGTCTGTGTTGCTGAAGGTACTTTCTTCTTCTTGTGGTTCAATCTCAGTCTCCATTGTCTTAACGTGCCAGTGAAGGGCAACCGGTTTCTGTCTGTGTCAAACAGCTGTCGATTTATTGTTTAAATTAGACTAGAACATGAGTGCAGGAGCCCAAACATTAACGAGTCAGTTCTGAGGAAAAACGCAACACAACATCTTCTATACAAACTTTAAGTACAGTACCATGACAAGTTTCAAACAAGATATTGAAAATGGCACTGGATTATCACCACGAGTGACATGCGTAAGTGAATATTCAAAAAGAAAGTGAGCACCTTCAGGTAGAGGTTATGTAATTAAATATACACGAATGCATGTGCGGCTTTTACTGAGATCGCTGGACATGATCACAGTAGCAGTTAAATAAGCCGAACACGCGTATCCTTTCATTTCGGACCCCACCAAAGGCCTGGTCACACGGCCGCTACGGGCCGCCGAGGAAGAGCACAGCTACGCGCTTTGTGCTGGGTCGCTGCAGGAGGCCATAGCACAGGCTTTAGCAAAAATCCGAAAGAAGGTACTGCCACGTAGACTGTGTAAAGTTAACCATTTAGGCGTCTTCGTTTATTACGAAGCATCTCTGACAGCGACCCAAAATGGCTTACGCTACCTGGCGCTGGCGAACCCGTCCGAGGCAAAGCCGGCCGTTTTCACGGCGAGCAGCGGGGAAACGGCTCACCACGGCGACGCCCGCCTATCATACTACTGGCCTTAACTTCGGACCGGGCTAGTACAGGGGGAGCGACAGCGAACAGTGGCGAAACCGGAAACGGACCTAGCGTCCCCGAAGAGGCCATTACGACAAAAAGCGCCGCGTAACCCCCGCAATGACCCGCTGCCAGTTAGATATAAAAATACATGCAACTTAAACGAGGCTATTACCCTGGCTCATGTGTCACTGCAGCATTCGTTGTACAAGAAACATTCACCGTTTGCAGACAGTTAAAGCACTAATCGAAATTGCCGTACAGACCTGTTCGTTGACTCGGTTCGGCCCCAAATCCCCCGACTGACTACTTTCACCATCAATCTAACCCTGTGCTCTGTCTCATTACCACGTCTTCTGGTTGGCTCAGAGAGAGGATGTTGGGCGGGCTCTGTAAATAACAAGGCAATTCATTGGATAAAATGACTGTATGTCAATGTTAACGATACCCCTCGTAAAACACCTTTGTTAAAGATTTCCGCCTCTACAGTCATAGTTTGGTTGATAAAAAGGGCGTAACGCGCTCCTCTGTTCTCGATTTGTTACTACTCCAGTGACGCAATATAAGGGTGTTTAACATAGGTGTGCAAAATGTAACCTATTATGAATGCATCTGAATGCCCGATTTTGTCACTATACACATGTATAATGAGATTAAGAACAGCACCTTCAGTGCAAACATGTACACACGACAAACAATAAACAAATAGTGCAAAAGTTCTGTAGCGCAATATACATATGGGATAAATAATTACCTGCGATGGGCTGGCCCCCCCTCCTGGGTTGTTCCCTGCCTCGTGCCCATTGCTTCCGGGATAGGCTCCGGACCCCCCGCGACCCAGTAGGATAAGCGGTTTGGAAAATGGATGGATAAATAATTACATGGGGTTTTAAATATATGTATATACAATGTGATATGCAGTGTGGGTTATTGCACATTATTTAGGTATTACACGGTAATAATGATCATATGCAGTGAGTAGAGTGGAGATGTTGGATACAGAGCAATGATATTGCACAGTGTACAGGTATTGCACAGTTATCAATACCATTTAGGTGATGGATATTGCACAGTTGATAAAAGGAAGTCCAGGGGTTAGGGGGTTAGACTGTGTAGTCCACTGTCCAGTCAGTGCATGTGTACGTTTAGGGTGGTTATGGCTTTTGGGAAAAAACTGTTCTTGAGTCTGTTTGTCCTTGCTGTGATGTACCCGTGGCGCCTCCCGGAGGGCTGCAGGTCAAACAGATCAGCGTGGGTGTTCAAATGTTTTTACGCACATCCTCCATAACCGTTTATCTAGTGGCATTTTGAGCCTGATGTCTAGCCGTGGAAACCCAAAGCAATTATACAACCTGTACTTGGATGTCAGTGCAAATCACAAGCCGAACACCACCGAACTACGATTGCTCTAATACATAAAATTCTGCCGGCATTATAGCACAGCCAAAAGTTGGCACCCTCTGCCACAGGTTGAGAAAACAATATATATGTGAGAAAGCCAGCAAATCGTCAAAGTATCTTGCAAAACCTTTTCACCAGAGTTAAGATTATAGGCCCTACATAAAATGCTGAGATCATCACTTATCACCAGACAGAATAACACATCGATTAGTGATGTTAGGTTTGACACTGAAACTCCGAAGCGGTGTCACAAAAATGAATCATTGTATCAAAAATTAGAGCTGGGAGTCAATTCCAAAACCAGTGGAGATGGTTAAACTATATGGACTGTGGAAAAAAAAACAGAAATTTGACTGGTCAGAATGAGCCTGGTTGGACCTGTTTATATGGTGATGTTTTTCCTTATTCGCGCTTGATAATACAAAAGGTAAGTATATTAGTATAATATCGGCAGACTTCGGGGTGGGGATGACGTCATCCGAATTCACAAATCACGAGTAACAAAATGCCACTCCGGTTTACTACAGTATTTTGCTACATTGCCGAGATAAATTAAACCAAATCTAACTGTAAACAATATCTACCGCGGTTAGGAATGGAGAGTCGGCTCCAAAACAAATTGGACTCCAATTCAGTATTTTTTTCAGGTTTTTAGTTTTCTGTGCAGCTGTCAAAAATGAAATTCTGTGGAGCTGCTGTAAACGCTGCGTGTGGATGACTGTCATTATAGGCTGCCTTTATCTGTGGGGGAAATAATCGTTTTTACGATGCATCGCAATGCTGATGTGAAAGATTCCGCATCGATGTCGGAGAAAAAAAGAATCGGTTATTTGTAAATAAAGTATGTAAATAAAGTACATTGAAAAATACAATTAAATTAACTAGAATAAAAGTGTAAAATAATAGTATGCTTTCCGGAAGCTACATTAAGCTTTTGTGCTAGGTGTGCAGTTTAGATAGGATTCGTGGCAGAAGGAGAGCAGAAAGTTCAACAGCCAGGGATTATAAACGCGCCCAGTATCTTGAAAGTAGACATTTGGGCACACGTTGGTTTTTCGGGAGTTAAAGGGAAAACGAGCTGGATAAAACGTGCATTATGCAAGACTTGTCGAGCAAAGGTTAAATACTTTGGCAACACAAATATGAGAAACCACATTGCTGGTTTTCACCCCATGTATACAGTTAGCAACTGCCAAAAATGTCGCAGCTAATCAGTAAACCATATAGACCTGATCGCATCAACTACAGCGCCGAAAGTGCAAAGATGATCACGCCTCTATTTCCGTATTCATTACCAAGGACGCCCATCCTTATCCCGTTTTAGGAAATGCAGGCTTTCGCTTCATTCTGCATACCAAGGAACAAAGGTGCAAACACAACATCACGGAGTCCCCCACAGACAGGGCTACAGTATATTACGGTATACATGGAATCACATGTATTCGAAACGTGGTGCATGTCTTAACACTTCTTGGTTATTTTACATCTGGTAGCGTCGTTTTATGTATATGTGTTCACATTATTGTACATTTTTCTAAAGACTGCAATTTCGAAATCTCTCTACCACCTTAAACCCCACACTGTTCTGTTTTAACCCGCACCCGCGCCCCCCAGTAATTCCTTCCCGCGACTCAGTTTAAACACACAGAATAACAAGGCGTCGCGGGGAAGGCGAGCGGGTTTAAACGCCGCGAATACCACGAAAAAACAGCTATTCAGGGGCGTACCTCAAGAATGAGCAACATATTGTTCCGTAAACCTATTTACTTGCTGAATCGGCAATAATCAATCTGGTGTCAGGACGCTGAAGGAACGACCGGAAGGAAACCCCGGGAGTCCAAGTATAAGGGGTAAATTCGGGGTTTATTGGAATTTAACCACAATCCGGGGCACAGAAAACCGTCAGCAACTACCAGATTGGGGACTGGGAAGTACATAAATACACAGACTGGATTGGACAAGACTAGGAACAGCTGGTAATAAAGAGGATTCCAAACGAGGTTAACGAGGGGCGTGGCACACAGGAAAAGCGACACGATCGGGGCGTGACATTTTGTTTGCAGTGCTGTCACATATCACACTGTTGTCTTTTTTGTACCACTATCTTCTGCACTACTGTCAAGTTGTCTGCCCGGCTGATCTATATTACCTCATGACCATAACTCGTTGCACTTTACCCCTTAATAAAAATAAATCTGTTCCATGCATCATCCCACACGAGCAACTCTGACCTGAGGAATTTGTGGTGAGAGCTCCCGTATATTACCACCAGGTGGCAGTAGGTGACGGTTGTAAATTCAATACCGTGAGTCCATTGTTTACAGGTCTTTTTTTTTGCTGGAGTATCATTGGAAGTGTAAACTGAACTCAAAACTGATCATTTGACACACGATATGTATTATTATGTATATATTAATATTAAGACATTCACTGAAAATACACAGATCTATCATGTCATTAAAATTTCCTAACAATCAGGCATATTGCAACCTATTGTTCCTCATGCGCTCCTTCAAGCCTTGGTTAGTACTTACATTTTACTCAGTATCAGCTTTTTTTGCCAAGTACTTTCTGTGACTGACAGCTGGGGAAATGAGGACTCATTTGAGATGCAGAAACCGGAGAAATTGGGGCTTTAATTGGAGCAAGAGAAAAAAATCAGGATTGTATGAATGAGTGAAAAAGCAGCACAGGCAGGCAGAATCCAAATTGTGAGACGAAAAACCTTAGACTGGTGACACATGAAAGGGTTGCGCAAGGTGAGAAAACTATCAGAGCAAGTCTAGGCAAACTCTGAATGTAGGAACAAAATAGAATCAAGGACCTGGGGACAGATATCAGATGAAACATTCAAATTCTCAGAAACTGAGAAAATCTCACGTCCAAGTAACACATCAGGGAATGTAAAATAGGTGGCATAATAAGCGGGAATTACACAACAGCCGGGGAAATACGTGGCTGATAGTAGGAATCACAGGGAAGGCTGGGACACGGGCTGAGCTCCCAGAGCAGGGCCTCCCTGGGGAGCAGGGAGGGGGGGCTGGAGCTTGGCGAGTGAGACAAGGAATCTCTATGTGAAGTGTGCAATGCTGATGGGGCTTCACCAGGCTGGTTTGTGACAGTGCCTCTCCTCAACAACTTATCTCCTGGCAGTAGATCCAAGACACTGGAGTAGTCATGATGAAATTCATTGACAAGGGAGGGGTCCAGGATGTACCATGTAGGAACCCAGGACCATTCCTCGGCCCTGTACCCCTCCCAGTTCACCAGAAACTTGAGGCTGTACAGCCTTGACCACTTGCTCTATTCCCTAGGATACTCCTTCCACAAAACAACAAGCAAGTAGGACTGGCTCCAATGCCCTCTTACCGTCACTGTCCTCCTACAATCGGGACAAGGCATCAGTTATGAGGTTCCTGGTGCCCCGGCCTGTATGAGATCTGAAACTTGACACAAATGAAGAAAAAGGCCCTCATGACGCACATTTAAAAGCTTAGCAGACTGGGAAGTTTTTCTGGTCTAGACCAAAAAAAGGTTTCTTCACCCACTCCAGCCATTGTTGCCACTCTTACAGCTCTAATTTGACCGCCAGCAGTTCCCTATCTTCAATGTCAATTCCTTTTGGCTGAGTAGAGGTTTTTGGAGAAGGCAGGTGTAGCTTATTGCCAGAGGGGGAGTGTTGTGTCAGGACAGTGTCTCAATTCCTGTCTCAGGCATCCACCTCAACGGTAAACTGTCTGGGGGAATCCAGAGTTTGCATGATAGGTACTAAGGCGAATTATTTCTTCAACTCATTGAAAGCTTCTTGCACCGTGGATGTCCACTGAAAATGGCCCTTGGGAGAGGTTAATGCTGTTAGTGGGACGGCAACTGAGCTGTACACTGGAGGGGAAAAAAAAACTTTCTATAAAAATTAGAAAACCGCAGGAAGCATTGCAGTTCTCTCCGGGAGCGAGGTTGTGACCAGTCGGGAACAGCACTGACCTACCATGGGTTCCTCTGGATTAACCCCTCTGAAGTAACAAAGCCCCAAAAGGAGATCTTGCATCCTTGGAATGTTCTCTGCTATAACAAATACATTGTAGTCCTCTGTGGATGTGTTGGACGCGCTTGTGTTTGTTATGCTAAAAGATCACAATGTCGTCCAGGTAAATTAATGTGTTGATCATGTCCCAGAGGAAATAATTAATGAGGCTATGCAAAAAAAAACAGCAGGCCTGTTGGTCAACCCAAAAGGCTTTTTCACATACTCTAAGTGACCTGTGGCTGTGTTGAAAGCAGTTTCGCTCATTACCGTCCCTGATCCTGACCAGATGATAAACATTACGTAAGTCCAAATGTAGTAAAAATAGTGACCCCCCTCCCTTGATGCAGGTCAAAGAGGAAAGCTAGCAGAGGTAATGGGTACTGGTTCTTAACGGTGATATCACTGAGGCCTTTTTCTTCACGCGTCTCAAGTTTCAGAATGCCATCTTTTTTCCCCACAAAAGAGAAGCCTGCCACTACTGGTGAGGAAGAAGGATGAATGATGCCTGCCCAAAAGCAACTCCCCAACGTACATCTCCATGGCCTGTCATTCAGGGGCTGATAGAGAATACAGCTGTGCCGTAGGAGGGGTTGTTCCTGGCAGTACGTGGATAGCACAATCATATTGGCTATGCAGAGGGAGCATGACGGCTCGAGACATGCTGAACAAAAACGATCAACGGGGAGTGTCGGGCGTGGCAGGCTTAGATCACTGGGAGAGGTAGATGATGGAACCACGGTCTGGGCTATGTGTCACCAAACCCTAGTAGTCAGATCTGCTGATCCACTTTTGAAAGATTCCAGGGATTCACTGACCGTGGCACGGACCGAATCTGAATCGAAAAAAGTAAGAAAGGCAAGGGTGGGGCATGGTGTGAAGAACAACCAGGACAGGGCAAGAGAGACTCTGAATCTAGGAACAAAACGAAATCAAGACCCAGAAGTTTCTGAAACTAAGAAGATCCTGCATCCAAATGATGTGCCAAAGAAACTAAAATATGCGGCATAATAAGCAGTAATCATACAACAGCCAGGGAGGGGCATGACTGATAATGGGAATCACCACAGAGTCTGCGATGCACTGAGCAGGGTTTCCCTGATTGGGTGGAGTCCTGGCGTCGGCTGGATCCCTGGGGGTTGTGGCTGGTGACAGAAGGAATCCGCTATGAAGTGTGTGATGTTGACAGGGCTTCCCCAGGCTGCTTTGTGACACTTTCCATGTATGTGATCATTAAACGGACTGGCTGTCTCAGCTAAAAAAACATTTTCCACACTAAAACTAAATTAATGTGCATTTACCAGGTTTAAAATCCGCAAAAAAGATGTTAACCCTGTACAATGGCTACAAAAAAGGGGAAACTAGTTTCTCTCCTTCCTTACAACTTGCTAGGTTGATGGGGATATGGGGAAGTGCTCAGTTTTCTTATCAAATATTCTTGTTGAGCTGACACATCATCGATATGTTTTATAGTGAACAGTGGTGCTTTGCGTGTTGTGGTGTCACATGAATAACATATCACCACTCTTGATTTTTGAACGTAGCTCACCACTGAAAAAACAACTAAATGTCTGAAAGTTTGTTTGAAGAATAACTCAAAGGGTATTTGTTTGTTTGCCTTACCCTAGTATATATCGAGAGTACCTACAGTGGATATAAACAGTGTACACACCCCTGTTAAAATCCCAGATTTTTAATGATGTAAAAAGTGAGACCACAATAAACCATTTCAAATCTGTTAGAGGTAAAAATCTAAAAAATTTAAAACACACAAAATAAAATTGTTGTGTAAGTGTCACACCCTTAAACTAATACTTTTTTGAAGCACTTTTTGATTTAATTACGGAATTCAGTCTTTTTGGGTAGGAGTCTATCAGAATTATCTTGGCAATATTTGCCCAACTCTTCCCTGCAAAAGGCTCCAGATCGATCAGACTGTGAGGGCATCTGTTGTACAGAGCCCATAGATTTGCCCTTTTGTGATTTTTATATTTAATAATATTAGTAAATAATGTCTATAGAACAAATGTAGAGGGCACAGGGCACGTGAGAAGCTACACTCTGCAAAGGGTGATTATGGTACACAAAATGTAATATTTCTGATTTTGAATAAGAGCAACAAGATAAAACTGATCATGGTCCAAGGATCTAGGTGCTGTAATAAAGAAAACCAGGGTGCAAACCAATGCAGGTCACTGTCAGTACACTGCACCATGTCAGTACATGGGTCAATACATGGATCCATTCTGTACAGTGTTACAAGCCAGTTGTCTGCGTTTGGCTGATGGTCTGTTACTTCCGTGCTGAATGTAAAGGGGCAAAGACATCATTAATAGTCTCTCCTAACTCTCACAGATTTGTGGTCATGGCCCATCGTTTTCCTCGCACCCGGAGCAGTGGGTGAAAGTTAACACTTACCTTATGATTCTAGACTTAGAGAGAGTGTATTAAAAGCCTGGATATGATCTAAAAAGATTTGTCTGAGAGTCAGGTTGGAGTGTATGAAGGAAGAAGATGCATAAGACAGATTGGGGGAAGTTTCTTTAAAGGTGAGAAGGAGCATTTCATATCCTACTATAAATATTGGACTTGTTAAATCAGGGAATACATCGTAATTTCGTTGTTTGTTATTCTCAGCAAGTCAATGATAATAAAGTTTTCTTATTCCTGCATAAGTAAAATAAACGGTAATTAGCATGAACTATAAGAACAACCCACTATCATGGCACATTTTCCCAGTTTTTTAGATGTTGATATTCTACTCTCTGTCTTGGTGTATTTTAATCTTATTATATTTTATTTAACGGGTTATTTTATTCTTATTCGTTATTATAATCGTATTACTCGTACGTAGCTTGTTAGATTCTTTCGCGTCTGTCTTTCTATTACATATTTCATCAAGCACATTTCATTAAACAGGTGGAAAGGCATTTCACTGCACAGTGGTACAGTGCATTATTGTGTATGTGAAAAATAAAACTTGATACTTGACAGCATATAGGTGCTAATAATACATTATAACTTCACGTGACGTGTAATATTAGCTAATTGGATTCAATCAAGTTTCTGATATTAATAAATATGCATAAGATTTAGAGAATGTATTGTGACGCGTGATGACCGAATGGTACCGTATTTCAGCCTTCAACAAGGCTTTGTATATACAGAAATGCAGCTATATCGTTTTTTGTCGAAAAGGTATAGCTACACCGTTACACTTCATTTTGTTTGCGTCTTCAGAAATTGATCTGAGCACAGATTATTCCGTTTACATGTCAATGGCTATCAATTTCCGGTCATCGAAATGTATACAAAAATGTATCAAATTCTCAGACAATACCCGCGGATAAATCTGCAATTTCAATTAGCTTATTTCCCTAAAATTCCGTCAACAGCACTTCCACGGACTGTACAGATACGCTTTATATCGTAATTATTTGTCTTAGATTCAACCCATGTTGTGCGTCAAACTGCACGTCACAGATACATAGGATAGAGTGTTTGAGGGGAAGTGCGCATATATCTCTGCCTTTTAACACCTCAGGTAATTGGAATGTTATATATACTGTCTGGAGGCACAAATAGACTAAGTATTGTAAATAATTTACTGAGCATTGTAATGAAAGCAAACGCATTTAGCTACATCACGGTATAATTTCCTTAGCCTTATTTAATGTTTATCAATTCTACCGGCGGTGTGTACTCTGTATGTCTACGTCTAAGGGCTTTTACTCTGAAAACGTATGCATCGTTACATCGAAATGCATAGGTGGATAACATGCTCTTGGCTATGAACACTTTTACACCGCTGCTTATGCGGTTGTAGGCGGCGATCGGCGCAGTCTGGTACCCTGTTATCACCATCGTTTTCTTCTTTCAGTCTACGGTTCCTCTGCGCTATTGAAAATCAAGATCTACCCCGTGCAGCGGGGTGGGGGGGGGGACAGCAATACTGATTGGGCCGAATCTCTGGGACATTTTCATTATTTAGAAATGTGACACCGCAGGACAATTTTCGCGGAGACAGAGAGAAAGACCATTCCATCACATTCGCTCGCCGACTCCCTGTATCCAGGCTGAGGTTTTGCATCGCAGGATCCGCCATGATTTCCTTCTGGAAGGGGGATGGAACGCCTTGTTGGGGGTTCTGCTGGGTTCTGCTCGGGTTCTGGAGGGCTTGCGCCGCTTGTCCCGCATCTTGCATTTGCAATGCGTCCAGAATCGTATGTCTTGAACAGGATCCTGGGCTTGTGGCATTCCCTGTTCTCCAGTCAGATATTGACATGGAAAATGTCACCGAAATGTGAGTAAGATCTATCATTATTTTTTATACTATTTCTACTAGTACTCGTGCGAACCATAATAATCCAGTTAAACCGAATAATAAATCAAAGATTTACATTAGACAAAGGAACTGAAGTATCTGAAATAGTGATATTAGGAGGAATATGTTCGTTAATTTTCCCTAAAAATTACAACTCTTGCATTTTAATATTGGTAAGGTATTAACAATTAGTAATTTACACCAGGTGCGTAATTCTACTGGCTTAATATTATTTAAGAATAAGCGGCTCCCATTTTCTGTTATTAAACGATAGAAATTTGTTCCAAAAGAAACAAGCGGGACTCCTGTGGAGGTGGGACAATGTGCGCAAATGGCAACGTTTCCAAGTGACTGAAAGAGTGCTAGATGATAGGGAATATGCTATAAAACGTCTGTTTGTTACATTTATTATTTCTCTGTGTAGGAATTTTAATTTCTTGTTAATTAAACTAAATATCGATGTAGAATAATACCCGCTCTTGGGAGAAATGCATGTAAACTTGGCCTTTATTTGTTTTAGACTAATAAATAGGCCTACAGACAACCTTTACAGTTTAAAAGGTGTAACTTGGCTGAAATGCAAAAAAACGAAATACTTTATATTGTTGTTCTGTATGTTTCAAGGAAATTGGCTACCGGATACTGTTAGCGTAATGCTCAGATTGTTTCGCTGAGGTATATTTGCCGTTTGACTGCAGTTTCCGAAGTTCGTGTATTATAACAGTTTATAACACACTGGCTACAGTCACACAATGTAAATGGCAAATGATATCACTCGAAGTGAAATAAATCAGTAATATTTGCATCATGGAAATAGTAAATATTAAACAGTAAATATTTGCAAAGTGAACATTATTGTTTCGTATTTGAAATGTGTTTATTTGTTTTAATAGATTTATTGCAAATCAAAGCAGACTATCTTCAATCAATGACAATGATCTAAAGTTCTATACTAACCTCAGGAGTCTGTAAGTATGCATTTTTAATGGGTTTATTGAGTTTTCGAAATCAGACATCTGCTCACAACAAAATGCCGTAACGTTTTACTTGAAGGGGCCACAAACAGTGTAGTATTAAACTATTACTTTTGTATGAATCAGCAAGGTACCACTGAGCTACCCTGAGCAAGGTGGCCCTGTAAGTCTGCTCCCTGGGTGCTGAATTACTTCTGTGAACCTTTCTGAATTGCCCAAAAGAACTATCAAAGTAACAAATAATGAATAGCACAAGTGAAATATTGGGTGACACTTTATTTGAGGGGACACAGTGTACTAGTGCACGTTTACCATTAACTAAGTGTCAGCTCATCATTAATCAATTATGATGGTTCATGTATTCCATGCAGAAACTGTATTAGTTAATTATTAACTAATTACTTAGCAGTTAACTAATATAGTTCCTGAATGAAATACATGAACCGTCATGTTTGAATAATGATGAACAAATATTGGATCAGTACAAAACTAATACTTAGTTACTGGTTAATTAATGCATTAAGCAAGTGTGTACTACTACATAATTTGTGTCCCCTCAGTGTGATCAAATACTGTTCTCATGTTTGTTCATGGGGCGGCATGGTGGTGCAGTGGTTAGCACTGTCGCCTCACACCTCTGGGACCCGGGTTCG
>JAODJX010000119.1:29180101-29193316 GCA_026776945.1 Isichthys henryi | reverse complement strand
TTGCTTCCGGGATAGGCTCCGGACCCCCCGCGACCCAGTAGGATAAGCGGTTTGGAAAATGGATGGATGGTTGGATGGATGGATGGAATTTTGAAGTTGCCTCCACAATTTTAGGAAGTGTGTAGGAACGTTTAAGCTGTAATCCATGATGTCCTGATTAACTGGGGTACAAACATGAGGAGACACAGAGGCCAAATTCCCTTAGTCATGCATGAACATGGGAAAGATAAGAGACACACAGACCAAATGAGGGAGAAGTGTGCTGACCTTCAAAAGTCAGGGAATGGGTGTAAAAAAAAAATAGCCACTCGCCTGAAAATGCCCATTTATACAATTAGGTCAATAATAAAAAAAGTGGTCATCAACTGGAATGTGCAGAAATTCTCAGATGATTCAGCAATAGTTGGATACAACAGGCAAAGGGAGGATATAAAATACAAAAGAACTGGCAGTGAACCAGAGAAGATCACAGCCTCCTGTCACTCCTCTGTCCAACAGGGGGGTAGATGTTCAGGACTATCTGGGTCTTCACATGGACAGTGAACTGGACTTGTCTAAGCGCTCGCTGGCCACCTACAGGAAAGGTCAAAGTAGGATGTATTTCCTACAGATACTACGATCCTTTAGAGTCTGTAACACCATGTTGTGGATGTTCTACGAGTCTGTGGTCGCCAGTGTCATTTTCTACTCCATAGTGTGTTGGGGTGGCAGCATGAAAGTGGCTGATGCTAAAAGACTGAACAAGCTGATCCGGAAGGCAGGCTCTGTGGTGGGTGGGGAACTTGATTCTTTAGAGACTGTAACTGACAGAAGAACTTTGTCCAGAGTTCGGGCCATCCTGGACAGTACCGATCACCCTCTACAGGGTGTGGTGACTGCGCTTAAAACTGACGAAAAACCTCAGATCCCAGTTGCCCCCCCCCCCCCCAAGAAATGGCCAACTACAAGATATGGGACCTCCTAGGGGCTGCTTGTATTCCCTTTCAGTGCCTGAAAGGAGACATCAGTGGGGCATTTGACTGCAGGTACTATTCACCCTCCTTCCCTGCCTGGGGAAGGGGGGGGGTCTGTTTGTGGAGAAGAAGGATGGGTTGCTTCATCCCTGTAATGATTATAGGGACCTCAACAAGATCACCACCAAGAACCGGTATCTGCTACCTCTGTTGTCATCAGTCCTCTACCTGCTTCAGGCAGCAAGGATTTTTACCAAGCTAGACCAATGGGAAGCCTACCACTTGGTCTAGATCAGTGAGAGGACAAGGGAAAGGCTGTCCAGGACTGGCCCCAACCCCGGACCCTAAAGGAGCACCAGCATTTCCTGCGGTTCGCAGACGTTTATCGGCATTTTTCAGCCCTGTCACCGCCCCGCAGATTTCATTGTAGCTATTCTTGACCTTTTGAATTCTTGATTTCGTTTTTAATCACAGGTGTTTGAAATCTAGGTCAGCAGTCACTTACAGCAAGTTGTTAAACTTCAAGTTAATAAGTTAATTTGAAGTTAATAGATTTATTGCCTTTTTATTATCAAGTAATGAGAACAATTTGCTGTAATTAGCAAGGAGCCATCAGACCTTGTACATGCTGTAGCCTATACTGTATGTACATAAAATACAAAATATGCCTAATGAATGCATAATCCTGCATAATCTGCATAGACTTTCTCATAGACTTTAATTCATTGGCTAAAGACTTACTTCTCAGGTACATGGTTTTAATGATAAACTCCAGTGTAGCCTAGGGCTTTGGCACTGTAGCGTAGCCTACATCTGCTGTCAGGGAAGCCGAATCAAATTGCTATCTGACCTAATTAGCCTACAAACTCTCATTATAATCCTGAGTCTTTGGAAAGCTGTAAATTCCATCGAAATAGGTAATATCACCCGTGTACCTAATTACGTCTGCGTGCCTCATATCTGAACAAAAAGAGGTCTGTTTCAGTTTTAACACGCATCATTATCAGTGATAAGGTGCCCCCTGGTGGTCATGACCCTAAATTAAATGAGAATGAAGTTCATATTTCCCAAAGCCAGACAATCATTACAATGGTCTGTATCCTTAACCAACAGTGAGTGAGTAGCACTGCTGTAGCCCCCCCCCCGGACCTGTCTGTGTGGTGCCTGAACCTGGACCTGTCTGTGTGGTGGTGTCTGAACCTGGACCTGTCTGTGTGGTGTCTGAATCTGGACCTGTCTGTGTGGTGGTGTCTGAATCTGGACCTGTCTGTGTGGTGTCTGAATCTGGACCTGTCTGTGTGGTGGTGTCTGAACCTGGACCTGTCTGTGTGGTGGTGTCTGAACCTGGACCTGTCTGTGTGGTGGTGTCTGAACCTGGACCTGTCTAAACAGCAGCACAGAAAGAGCTCACCTACCCATTAGCTCATCACAGAAACCCCTTCAAGTTGGGGATCAAGGGCTGCAGTGATTCAGTAATTTGGTCCTTTTCATGGTTGCTCAGATTCTTACACTTGCCCATTTTTCCCACATCCAGCACTATAAATTCATGTGCTGACTGTGCCACTGCCTGATATGTAACGGCATCCTGACAGGTACCATTGTAATGATAATCAATGTTATTCACTTCACCTGTCAGCGGTTTTATGTTATAACTGATTGGTGTAAACGTGCCACGAGCCATATATATAAATTATAAGTAAAATGCTCTTTCATTTTAAACCAGTTCAGTATGTGACTTATCCTGCAGTTTTGACCACGCAATCAATCCCCCCAATAACTAACAGATAACTGACAGAATGACTTGCTCATCTGTCATTGTTTTGGAATTTCATGTAAAATTACATGTGAAGTTTAACTTAACTTCTGTCTCCTATCCTTCTGTGGGGAAATGGTCACAGTTGCTGCTGTGTGGTGGTGTCTGAACCTGGACCTGTCTGTGTGGTGGTGTCTGAACCTGGACCTGTCTGTGTGGTGGGAAAGTGACACATCAAAATGAACTTGTGTGTGAGCTTCAAAGGTATTTAGTCTCTGCACAGTTCTGGTCTTAGATATTAAATATTTTTAAGCACTGCAAGTCTATTTTTTACATTTACTGAAACTGAGCAATTGTTGAGAAACTATCATTACTAGGTTGTACTTATATGTATTATGGAGAGACTTTTTGGCATTAAAATCTATAATTTTGCATGGGTTACATGGGCACCTTGCAATATCCGATATTAGTTAATAAAAATATCCAATTCTGTTTTTTTTAAACATAATGCATTGTTTTATTGAAGTCAAACCTCAAGCAAATTCTGAAAATGATCAGATCTGTGGAATGTTACGTAAAAACCCTTCAGAATATAGTCTGACAGAGGAAAACATTTTGAGGTCATAATCTGAAAATAAAAAAGACAGTTAATATACGTACAAAAAATATACGTCCCTAAACACGTTAATAAGCTAAATATTACAGGCATTCTAAAGACACTACATCAAAATGACTGATTTATCTTCCATTTCTTATGTACAAGTCTACAAGCATAACTCTTTTACATCAGCAGTAACATAAGCTGAACAAGAAAACAAATATTTGTAGTCAACCTTGTTTCATTTTTTTAGTTTCAACATCAATACACATATAACCCCAGCATGAAGCCCAGGGAAGGTCCACACTACAATGTGTCTTGAAGGTGATATTTATTCAGTCTAAGACAATATAATTTTGGATTGTTTTATTACATCTGAGTGTATAGTTTGGTGATAAGAGTCAACAATCATGGAAATTTATACAACAATGAATGAAACTGACATGCTCATAATGATTCAGGATATAATTCCCCTTTAAAGCAGAGGTGAGGTCAATACGTACTGTATATAATCATAATACATAAATATTCAAGGAAAATATATTTTGTGGTTTGAGGATAACTGTCCTGTCATCATTAAGACATGTCAAGACACATATGAAAACGATGTTCCTGTACAGTATGAGTTAATTTTTCAGGATTAATATGGTGGAAAATGCCTGTAAGGAACTGAAACGGTTAATCCTGAGGTATGTGTAAACCATCCCCGCCTCCATCCATCCAGCCATAACCATCTAACTATTACGGTTGTGGTGAGCCTGGAGCCCATCCTGGGTATCTCCACGCGAGCACTGCCAGTGCAGCGCAGGGCAATTTAGAGACAGTAATGCACTGAAACGTGTTCAGCTGTATTTGGAATTACTTGGGAATGAGCAACGCAAAGGAAAAAAGTCCAGAACACAGAACCCTGGCATACAAGGGAGCAGCAGAAACGCAAAAGCTTGATGGAAAACCGAGGCACATGAAACGAAGGAAACGATGGCTGAGGAAGCCAAGAGGACGGAGATGATTTCAGCAGACAGAGCAGAAGCTGGGGTTTGCACTGCTGGAGCTCTGGAAAAAGCTCTTTCAGCTCTTAATGTAAAACCATAACAACAGTATCCAGTACCAATACTCCAATACTGCAATACTCCAATACTGCAATGCTCTTACTCAAAAATAAAAACAACACTTATAGACAATGGGCATAAAAATTTCAAGTAAACTTCAAGGAATTTCTGAAAAGGCTTCTGATTCTTCCAGTGAATAAAGTGACTTGACGTGCAGAACGCGACAGTAACTGATACTAACTGGAAGTATTGGGATAAAAATGTAATTAAATCATTTGACTAATTCAGTTCCCTTATGTACTTCTCTAAGCACTGGCTTTTGTGGACAACCTCCCTTTTCACACACAAGAGTATAATGTCACACGTTAACTGCAGTCACCAGTACCTGATGACAAAGTCAAACAAGAGGTGGTGAAAATAAAAATACTGAGGTATAAACATGTAATGTGATTTTTGGCAAGTACAGAGTAACTACATGAGTATAAATCTTCAAAAAGTACTTCACACCACAACAGCTACTTGCCATTTAAAGTTCATTACGGTATTTTCACGACACAGGTGAAGTAATCTTGGCTACTATGACAGGTTACATAGTTGGAAAAGGATCTGATGTCCAATGTCTAAAGCCCAATGTGATCAAGACTCATATTCTAGGTCAGATTCACTATATTTTATGAAATAAAAGTCCTTGCTAATGTTCATCACAATAAATGTCACATAGGCCTATGAAAGGATGCGAATGATCACATCACTGAGCGACATTTTTTTACATGATATATATTCCACTGATCGAACAATTACAATGTTTTAAAATATCCATAATAATGAAATGGTATAATATGTTATATTATTGCTGCATGTAACACAGGATTGATGAAAATGCTTAAAGGCAAAGTAGAAAAGTCACAAAAAAACCCAACAAATACAAATGGAAAAGCTCTAAAATCCGGCTCTATTAAAACAATTTGGAAATAGAAACATTTCAGCGAAAACAGTCCAGAAAGTTTCAGCAGTATTTGGTGTGAACTGTACCAGTCATTGACAGGCGCAGTATTAAGATTTATTAATCTGGATTAAGATCTGGTGGACAGAGCACACATTCAAACCACTTTTTTTAAACAAACAAATATACCGAAGTGTAAAGATGACACCTGTTTCATAACAGATGCAGAGAAATATGATTTAATTATTAAAATTTATGGTACCACATTACAATAAGGCTCCCTTTTGGCACATATAATTGGTAGTAACTCATTAATAAAAAGAAAACCGTTATAACTGCTTCTAATTCTCTATTAATGATTTACAAAGTGTTATAACCTAATTAATAACCTGATTACAAACCATTCATAAACCCTTTATAAGGGTAGTCTTATTGTAAAATGGCACCAAATATATCGTAAGGATACTTCCTGGTATAGACTTCCTGGTATAGACTTCCTGGTATAGACTTAAAAATGTGACGTTAAAATTCATAATATAGAAGAATACAAATGATCTTTATTCTGCAACATTCTGCGTAAGATTACCGAGAGTTTGGAGTATAAACAAAGAATTTGTCCAAAACGGAAAACCAAATGCATTTTTACCAAGATATTCTCTTGAAGTTTCCTAAAAAAAAAAACTTCTGACATTCCAAGATCACATTCACTGATCGATTGATTACTACACATTAATACACTTCACAAACAGGAGGAAGTATTCAGAATTGGCAAGGCTACCGGACCATATCAAGATGTCAATAGACTGAACATCAGAATACTGGATCTGAATACCAACAGATCATTTTAAACAAGACGCACGTGTGAACGCGCACACACACACACACACACACACACACACACACACACACACACACACACACACACACACCTCAATGGGATTTTTTTTAATCACAGAGTGTTGCTGTAAACATATACAGATAAATATATTTAATAAATATATGTTAAAAAATCTGACCCAAAATAAAGATGGGTTTCATCTGCTTAATTATCATCTGTTAAGCAACTCTGAAGATCCCTACGACGAGGATTTCCATGGGCTCTTGGTATGATGCTCTGAAATGTGATGCAGTTCAGTTAAAATTGCACAAATATTTTATATATTTATATATGAGGTACATAATCCAGTATTTTTGGAGAGATTAATGAACCTTTATGGGAACAAGGAAGGGAAGAAGAGGAGATAGAGGGGCGTTAGTTGACAGGTCACATAACAGCAGCCTAGTAACCGATGTCACAGAAAAAGCACTTTTCACATGAAACTGAATAAATTCAATTTGAAATTACCACTGATATAGAGAGTACACACTATTGAATAATAGAAAAATAAAGATCAATAAGTGGGTTAAATATTATGGTTCTAGAAGGCTCAGCTTTTATTATGCTGAGTGAGGACCGCATGGCTGACTGATTTATAAATGTGGCAGGCTGGGGAAATGAAAGACTTGTGCTGGATCTCCTGATTTCTGTTTAACCAGAGATGTCTGTTTAGGCCCACTCCGTATCTACTAGGTCTCCGCCTATCTCTCTCTTGCTCTTACTCCAGGACATCAGTAGGGGGCGCCTTCACCGGGCTCTAGTGGCTCCTCTTTGACCTTGACCTCGTCGAGGTGGGACACGTGTGCGGGGGGCATCTCTGGGTTGTGTCTTGAGCAGCACAGCCTGCTGTCAGGTACGGAGGGCACAAGAGCACCCCTCTCATGTTCCTGGCAGAAGGAATTGGGGCAGTAGTGGCAGGACGACGTGGCTGGGCTTTGGCACACGCTGCACCGGTGCCATGGGCACTCCCAGCGTCCTGCAGTGCCACCAGTGAGAGAAGTACACAGGCAGGCTGGGTTAACTGCAGTGTACGTGGGTTAAAATGCTAAAAGCACCACAGATATTTTGACAATATTTCCACGTACAAGCGGTATGATCCATCAGTCTTTAAGTTATGCAAAACAAATGAGCTTGCAGTCTATTGTAGATAGCATACAGCATGAGGTAGGGGAAAACACACACACACACACACACACACACACACACACACACACACACACACAATTCACCAACAGGGTGGACCATACCATGTGGTGGCTTGGTCAAGCTGAGACACCGGAGGTGGTATGCTTTCGGGCAATCCTTCCTGTCACATGTGACCAGCTCCCCGGCCTCACCACAGACAAAGCAGGCGTGCTCGTGGGCCAGCTTCCCCTCAGAAGGCTTCACCTTACGCTTCTTGGGCTTCGGCTTCGAGCCGCGGGCCTTTTCTTCCTTCTCGGCCACTACTGCACTCTGGAGAGAGTATAAGCAAGAAGAACACACATCAGCACCACCTACTGTCAGGGAGCGAGAATTACATGTTTAAGCTGCCGGTAGCAGGGATGTTCCCCTTTAAGATGTCCGGAGGAGCTCCTGTTCCCCCTTGAGGATTTTGACAGACTATTTAACAAATTATTTGTCAAACTTGCTACTCTACAAATGTATAAAAGCTATGTGATTTATATTAGTTGCCGGTAAATGATTAGTTCAGAATTATAGCTACATGCTAGGAGTGTAACGGTAAACGTATTTGTCCCAAAAAATTTCGGTACAGTATGTATATGTACTGAAAGAATGCAGAAAATGCGGAACCTTTATGTGTTTCTGTGTTTCCCCCGAGCGACATTCGGAAAGGGGCGGATGAAGCTGCACTCATCTGCATGTGCGTGTACGTCCTAACGTGAAGCGGGAAGCTGTCAATGTCAATACAAGTACGGTACAGATATTTTTTAAATGCTGCACTATAATAGATATTTATTCTGTTATGCTTTGTATTTTTTGAGACAATATTTGTTCTGCACAGTTCAAATATGAAGCTGAAAGCTGCGAATGTGAATATAAAGTACAGTGAGGTACAGTTAATTTTCTAAATGCGCGCCTCACTCGATATTTATTTAATTTTTAGCGAATATTCAAGTAAATTTTAGTTTTTTATTAGTAGGTTGCAGCATTATTGACAGAGACGCTCTTAATTAAAAATGAAGGCATATTTTGTTCAGTAAACCACTGTTTAATAAAGAAAAAAAAAGTAATTTATGCTTTATTTCTTTTACCCCACTGTACCGAAAACGTACCGAACTTCAAAGCCGAGGTACGTACCGAACCCTGATTTTTGCATATCGTTATACCCTCACTACACTCAGTCACCGCTGGGAACTTCCAGGTTTCCACCGACCTTTTCAGCCTCTCGAAGTCGTGCTTTGGGGAGGATAAAAGGCTCCTCACCTTTGGTCGCATCCCTAGAAAGCCACTGCAGCTCTCGGCACCACAGTGGCAGGATATTCTCCCGTCGCCCAGGCAATCCAGGTTGTAGTTAAAGGTCAACTCAGTGCCTGCGGTAAACAGGACAGCTGCAAGCGTCAGTCACTGACAAACAGGCATCTGTGAAGACGGCTGTAGGTCGACAGGAGATTCTCAAAAATGTCTTCTGCCTTTGCTAACTGCCTTTTAAGCTGTAATAAACGCTCATAAGTATTACAGAAGCGAGGCCTTTCTTTGTTTTGCATAGTTAATGGGGGCTGAATTGGCTGCCCCTGCTAGGTCATGATGTGACAAATTAGTTAAATGCAGAGGATAGATTTTGTTGTTGTGCACTGTGTGCTATGGAGTGTCAATCATGACAACTAATCACTTTCCCTTCCCTTAGTTCATTATTTTGTTCGAGGCTTTTCTTGCTCAGAATATTGGTCAGAATATCACACAGTAACACATGAGCTTATTTCTAAGCTCAATATAGGACTTTATGGTTTTTTGACCTTCCACCCATTTGTCTAGGTAGGCAGGTAAATGATACTGTAGTTATTCAAAACCGAGTTTGGCTGAGCTAAGATATTTTGGTCATCACACAAAACAGAGTTTTAGAGACAAAATTTTGGTCATAACTCAACTTTGATAAAGATAAAAAAAAAAAAAAAAATGCAGTAAGTAAACACGCAAGGTACCCTCACCCGCCTCGATGTCGCGCATGGCAAAGAGGCCCGCCCGCGTGTCCCCATTCACCGTCCACTTCTGCATCTCACAGTTGGGTTGGCAGCTGTGGTTCATAAAAGCCGAGAAGTTCCCCTTGGGTCCAGCATCGTTCTTGCGGTCCTGTGGATGAAGACACATTATGAGCGACTCGCCCCACGTGCGCCGTCCTCACGCCCCAGCCGTCATGTGTCCCCCTCTCCTCCCAGAGAACTGATCTCAGGCCAGCTGCCACATCTTCTCGTCGTACATACCTTAGTGAGCGTAAGCATGTGGAAGTTGGTTTCATGGTTGTCGTGAGTGTTTTTGATTCGCTGCTCGCATTCCTCCGAGTCAATCACCTCTCCGACATACTCAGTCACGAAATCCCCCTTTGAAAATGACAAATATGCAATAAAGACTCGAGCTATTTGTATTTAAGTACCTAAAAGCCAGCAAACAAAGCACCTTCAATGTCAGCCTAACTGGGCAGCATGATGGTTCAGTGAGTAGCACTGTTGCCTCAAACCTCCAGCACTGGAGGGTTCACTGCAATCCCAAAGTCTGTGGTGATGCCATCATCCTTAATGTCCCCCTGGGAATGATTGACTGATTGAGTGTCTGTCTGTCTGTCGTTCATGGCATAGCCTGACCCTAACCAGAACTAATCACAGCTGGATCCAGAGGGCTGGTGATAACACCACACAGGGGCCTCACCTTCTTCAGGTCTTGCTTGGTCTTCAGCCCCCAGTCCTGGCCCTCGGTCTTGACCACCTCCATTTCGGGGTAGAGGCGACGAGAAAAGCGCTGGTTGTGGCAGCGATCACCGGCGGGGCACACCTGTGGGTGGCACTCGCACTGCAGCATGCGATTGAGGCACTGTGAGTCACGGCCGCAGGGGCTCTCGTCCGTCGGTCTGCAGTTGCAGCGTGGGATCTCCGACGGGTCTGTCCCCTGTGCCTGCACCTGCCCCACCGGCTTATTGGCCTGGCAAGAACAGAGGCCAGGAGGACACCGGTTTAGAAGGCAAGCTGAACTCCTTTGACACGCCAAAGGAACTTGACTACTGTCGACATCTGCATCTGCTGCGACGGCTGGTAGTGTTCAGGCAGCCACCGACGGCCTCTCACCTTGATGAACTTGTAGGGTGGCGGCTTTCGGGAGTTCCGCTCTTGCTCTAGCGCCTCCCTGTTTTCCCTCTGTGCCTTGAGCTCCTGGAACCTCCTGGCAGCCTCCTCAAGTGCTGGGAACCCAAAGGTGTGGCTTACTTTCTACTCATGGTGGATGTGTGACTGTAACTAACCTAAACACTTGTTAGTGACATGACAGCTATGATATATCAGTGGTAGGGTCAGTAACACATTCATAACAAATAATAATGCATTCATAAAGCATTATAAACATGGTAATAAACATTTATCAAAAGGTGTAACGCATTAAAGCTAAATGTATTATGCATTACGAATGCTTTATGAAGCTCTCATCTATAATGCACTATAGATACCTTTATAATGCATTATAATGATCCCTATAAACATTAAGGATGCTGTCATACTGCATTATAAAGGTGTATATAGTGGATTTCTTTATGAATTCTTTATGAATGCATTATAATGCATTATGAATGTGTTTATAAATGACTAAAAACATGGCCTTAAATAAAGAGATATCACAAGGTCCTACTACAGCATGAGCAGTTAGGAGACAAGATGGACACCCAGAATGCAAAGGCTGGTCCAGCCGCACCTTTCTTGAACGTCTTGTTGAGGCTGATCTGCCCTTCCGCAAACTGCTTGTCACCCTCCACATAGGGGAAGACCCGGCCTTGGTTGATCCAATAGTAGTCATGGGATCCAAAGAAGAAGACAGGGAAGTCCCCGATGTCATGCTTCAGGGTCTGGATGTTACAGGGGACCTGGCGGGGGTTACAGATTTCCGCTGGCCACCACCTGAAGAGGAGACAGACGCCATTTGACCATCGGGCTGGGTGTCCTGTTCTCTCCAAAGCGCAAACGACACACGAGGAGCATGCTGGGCCAACAACTGGGCCAACCGCGAGAAAACAGTTCCTGAAAATCCCAATAGAACAGCTACAATATTAATTAACCCAAAATTCTGCCATATAAACAAATGTCTTGGAAAAAGGTGTCAGCAACACGATTATGACTTTGCATTTATTCATAAAATTCAGTGTCTTTAACTTAGTTCTGCTCTCAACTGGAAAAAATTTCCTCCCTTAATATACCTCAGTCCAGCTTTAGGACTTATGGGCATTATGGTACAACAGCAGGAATCCTCTTTCTAGACTTCAAACCGCCATGACACCTGTTGGTCCTGCCCGACCTTCTGCTTAATACTATTTGCAATAAAAGAAACAAAGAAACACACAAATGCAACGTGTTACCTGTAGCTTCCTAGCTTGACCCAAACGATCTGCTTGTAGTGAGGCTTCTTGCCAGATCTGCAGTCTGGGCAGAGCCACGCCCCCTCAGGCATCTCCATGCTCAGGCACTCGGGGTGGAAGGAGGCGGGGCACGCCTCGCAGCACAGCAGCCTCCCCCCTGGCCGTACACAGAGAGGGAGGGCGTGTCACTGCTCACACTGCACCAATGGGATCACAGGGACACAGGGAAGGGGTGGGATCAGCATTCTCCAAGCCTCAAAGCATGCCACGTTCTACTGGTGTCGGGACAGAGGGGGACTGGATCTGGGTAAATGACCCACCCAAGTTATTTAATTTCTCATTTACTAATCTCGAAGACCAGAAATACCTTCAGATTCAAGGGTTGCAACCTATGATGGCATCAGCCATCAGGAAAACCTTACTGGATGAGTCCAATAGGTCCAGTTCTGCCAGGCTCTGTTTGGACATTTTCGGCGAGCTCTTCCGAGAAGTGTGCAGGTAACTGGTTACCCGAACCAGACACCCCCTCACATCAATACACTGGCATGCTTCAGGAAGAAGGTGGCAGGGAGCAGCCAGGAAGCCACTGTCATCGCAAATGGCACATTTGGGGGATTTCATGTCATCAAGTCGGAACAGTGAACAAAACCTCGGTACCTTTTACACATCCACATCAGAGATACGAACGCCGTGTGTCCTTAATGATTTTGTGGCTTCTCAAAATTTCACCTCATACTGTTTACCAATGCCCCTTGAATCATCTCCATGGCAATGGCACCATATTTTGGCAAATGTGGACAAACGTTTGTCTAACATGAGTAGAAAATCTGCTGCATGGCTTTCATGGAAAGATACT
Organism: Isichthys henryi; assembly: GCA_026776945.1. NCBI lineage: Eukaryota > Metazoa > Chordata > Actinopteri > Osteoglossiformes > Mormyridae > Isichthys > Isichthys henryi. The sequence goes on along the minus strand of JAODJX010000119.1, from coordinate 29,180,736 downwards.
GTCGTGATTATTGGCATCTTAACCAGGATTCTACAAGCGAAAACACAGAGATAAAAAGCACAAAGCGCGTGATAAACTGCAGGGCGGCAACGGCGAATCGATTCTGTCATGGACTCCAAGCTTCTGCAGGGTACAAAACCCTAAGCATGGCAGGAGAGCGAGCGATGGGGAGGCAGGGAGAGAGAGACAGGAAGGGAGTGGGAGAAAGAGATGGGGAGGCAGGAGAGAGAGAGACAGGGAGGGAACGGGAGAAAGAGATGGGGAGGCAGGAGAGAGAGACAGGGAGGCAACGGGAGAAAGAGATGGGGAGGCAGGAGAGAGAGACAAGGAGGCAGCAAGAGAGAAAAACAGGGAGAGGAAGTGATGAAGAAGCAGGAGAGACAGTAACAGGAGACAGCAACTGGGAGATAAGGAAAGAGCACGACGGGGAAGGAGAGAGAGAGAGACAGGGAAGCAGGGAGGAGGAAGGAGGGAGTGAGGGAGAAAGAGTAACAGAGAAGGCAGAGAGAGAGGAGGGAGGCAGGAGAGAGAGACAGGGAGGCAGTGAGAGACAGTGACAGGGAGGCAATGAGAGGAAGCGATGGGGAGGAAGTAAGAGACAGTGACAGGGATACAGTGAGAGGTAGAGACGAGGA
>JAODJX010000119.1:29094137-29105498 GCA_026776945.1 Isichthys henryi | reverse complement strand
AGAGCCCAGCCACCCTGCGGAGGAAACTCATTTCGGCCGCTTGCACCCGCGATCTCGTTCTTTCGGTCACTACCCATTTTAAATGAGAATTTTTGCCCTTTCATCTAGAAACCCATTTGTGAGGTTAGGGCTCTCACTCAACCACGTCTTTATGGACCTTGCTTTGGGCACTGGGGCACAGTCATGCTGGAACATAAAGTACCTTCCTTCTCCAAACTGTTCCCACAAAGTTGGAAACAGTATTATCCAGAATGTCTTGTTATGCTGAAGCATTAAAAGCTCCCTTCAAAGGAACTAAGGGGCCCAACCCCTGAAAAACAGCCCCATACCATGATCCCTCCTTCGCCAAACTTTAAAGTTGGCACAGTGCAGCCAGGCAGGTAACGTTCTCCTGGCATCTGCCAAGCCCAGACTCGCCCATCAGACTGCCAGACAGAAGCGTGATTCATCACCTCACAGAACACGTTTTCACTGCTCCAGAGTCCAGTGGCTGTGTGCTTTACACCACTCCCTCTGACGCTCATCATTGCGCTTGGTGACGTGAGGCTTGCATGCAGCTGCTCGGCCATGGAAGCCCATTCCATGAAGCTCCCGGTGCACAGTTTTTGCATTGAGCTTAATACCAGAAGATGTTATTGAGTAAACACAACATTGCTGACACACTATTCACCTCAGCCCTCGGCAACCCCACTCTTTACATGGTCTGCCACTTTGTGGCTGGTTTTCTGTTGTTCCTGTAATGCTGACACTTTGCAGTGATACCACTTACAGGTTACCATGGAATATCTAGCAGGGAAGAAATTTCACAAACTGACTTATTGCAAAGGTGGCATCCTATGACAGCACCATGCCTGAATTCACTGAGCTCTTCAGAATGACCCATTCATTCACTAATGTATGTAAACCTGACTGCATGGCTGGGTGCTTCCTATACACCTGTGCCAATGGGTCTGAATGAAACACCTGAATTCAGTGATTAAGAGGCGTGTCCCTGTGCCTTTGTCCATATAGTGTGTTAGTGGCTTCTGGTGTTACATTGGTTTAAGAGGTAAATATACCTGATTATACAACCAGACTGGTTTCCTCTCTTTTATTTATTTTTTAATAAGTTGGATCATTTATCAAACAAAGCAGCCTAGAGGTAAAGCAGTGTATATTTTTAGTATGATAATGATCTTTCACTTTTAAATGATTATGGAAATTGGGGTGGCGTATCCAACTTCAAAATGGATGGCAAGTACGGCACATACAGTACCGGGAAGGACAAATACAAAACATACAGTCCAGCATGCTCTAATTTTAAAGACATTTAATATATGCATCATACCTAGTCGGAGGCCTGTCATGAAGCCTACATCCTGTGCTTTTAATTTTTCAGGTGAATTCAGAGAGAAGGTTTGGGATTCATAAAAAGAGCCGACGCAAGGCCAAATTATTTCAGCAGGGGGAGCTCAATAGCTGGCAGTGCTGCTGAGACTGGAAATGTTGAAATAGCCGCGTTGGTGGAACTGCATGTCCCTGATGTGGCGGATGGACTGAATCTGAGGCTGAAAGGCATTGTAGTGCCAGTAATCGCCACACTCAAAGAGGTATTGATAGCCCCTGTCGCCAGGATACTGGTAACCAACCCAGCTGTATAAGAATGGGAAATATCAGGCAAATTGCGAAAATAGGGATAAGAAAATTAATCTGACACTTTGTAAACTAATTTCTTCCTGACACAATAACCGCCTTGTTAAATTGCAATTTTTTTTGCCAAGCCATCAGTACTGCCCCATACTCCTTAACTACCCCAAACTCCTAACTATTCTGGTGTATTTAACCTGTGAGTTTTACGTGTTTGCAGTGAAGTGCAATAAATAACTTCTGGCTGGAATGCACCCCAGACACATGCAGTGCTGGACACCTCCATAATGTGAACACCTCCATAATGTGGACACCTCCATAATGTGGACACCTCCATAATGTGAACACCTCCATAATGTAGACACCTCCATAATGTGAACACCTCCATAATGTGGACACCTCCATAATGTGAACACCTCCATAATGTGGACACCTACATAATGTGGACACCTCCATAATGTGGACACCTCCATAATGTGGACGCCTCCATGAAGTGGACACCTCCGTGAAGTGGATCTTATTTTCTGTGTTAAATTCCAGCTGGTGAATTATATTTACATACTTTTTGGCTGCAAGGAGCCAGGAGGTGGCCTGTTTAATTTCAGAACTGACCCCATCCAGTGTTATTGAGTCTAGCCGCTGTATCGATGTGGCTATTTTTGGCCTTTGTTTAAAAATAGCCCCCTTCTGGGTGCCTGTCCAGCCATGCGTGTCTCTGTAGTGTCACTGGCTTTCCTGGTACTCACGCTCCCCCTGGAACCCTCACGCTGCCCACTCTGTCGCAGAAGCCGGGGGCCCAGACTCGTGGTCCTCCGCGATCTCTCTCTTGTTGCCCTGGAAGTCACATAGCTCATACAGACAGCTCCTGGGCGTCCTAACTGTCCGATTCAGAAAAATATCAAGCAAGAAGTGCCCAAAATAGTGTGCTTTGTGGCTTGTGATTTAAATGAGATTGTCTGCAAGGGAGTCACTTTCAGGTCAAAGCCCATTAAGGGAGACCGTGACTGTGACCGTGCATGAGTGGGAGTCAGGGTCAGTAAGTGAGTCAGAGTGGGAGTCACCATAAATGACTCCAAGCTATTCTCCCTATGACTGCAAATACATTTACAATAAATTATACGTTGATATAACTAACACAAGCCACATTATTAATTATATCTTTACAATATAATTTATTTTTATTGAACTTAATACAGGGGTGTCAAACTCCAGTCCTGGGGGATGGAACCCTGCACATATTTGGGTTTCCCCTCATTTATCACACCTGATTTAACTCCTTTTTCTAATTACCACACGGCTCTTGAGCTGAATCATTTGTGGGGGAAGAGGGAAAGAACTAAGCTACACAGGGCTCCGGCCCCCCAGGACTGCAGTTTGTCACCCCTCATTTAATATGTTCAAAAACTATTTTCATCTGACCCATAGGGGGTGCAGTTGTCCCCCTGGCAACATCGCCTATGGAAGTTACCGTCTGTGGTGCCGTTTGCAGCTGGTAACCATGCAGATGGGCCTGTGGTAGCTGTTGGACCAGGTGTCCCAGCAAGGGTACTCACCCCTTAGCCAGGATGAATGTTCCTCCACTGGATGAATAAAGTATCACTGTTTTATTTTTTGTTCCATTCAAGAACATACATTTTCAACAGAACGAACTGCAGTGAAGCTCTGGATCTGTCCTGGATTTGTTCTGAATCCTTTCCATGTAAATCAGTTGATGTGAAGATCTGGCTTTACCATCTATCCATTCATCTCCCAGCTGTTAATTGAGTACAGAGTCATCAGTCTAGTCTTATTATCATCAGAATTTCCCACTACCTTGCTTTCAGTGTTAAACTGACACAAAATCGTTACTGTGTACTACTGGTGTAATTGTAACCTGAACTGCCCTTACTGAGAACTATTACAGCGACTGGCTCAGCAGGCTAAGTGTCTGTGTCTGTGATCAGAAGGTTTCTGGTTTGAGTCATGGTCTTGGCAGAATAGTCACATGTCTGTGGGCCCTTGAACGTGGCCCTTAACCCCCGGCTCCATGGGCGCTGCTGCAGGTGGCTGTCCTTCACTGCCAAGTTTGCTCTCACCTACAAATGTGTCTGTGTGTCATGGAGAGCATGATGCGGTAGATGAAAAGAAAATTCCCCCACAGGGATCAATAAAGTGTCATTATTACTGTCTATCCATCCAGCAATCCATTCATCCATCCTTCCAGCTTCCATGCAGCGTATCTAATACAATGTCTGGATGTGCTGTCTCTGTGCTAAGACCCTGGTGACCTTGAAGACTTTCTTTCAGTACTGTAAAAAAGTGTTGCGTTTTTGGGGCAACTGGTTACATCACTTATATCTGTCGGGCATGTCAATAGTGCTAGATTTGATCTTCTTCATGTCAACAAAGGTTGACATGACATCTTTGTGCCTTTTCAGGCTAGCATACCTACCAAGAACAGTCCTATCATGTTGGGGTCTCCCATCTTGGCAGTCTCCTTGGTGCTGCCAGGACCTGGGGTGGTACCTTTGTCCTTGGTGGTCTGGGACATGATCAAGGTTTGGGAAAGTCCTGTAAAGAAGAGAAAAACAGGGCCTACCAACTGCAGGTTCACAGGGGTTTGGCATCTGGGAATAAAGGTACATTAAGATAAGAGGAGTGTCTCAGATTAGGTATGTAGGGGGCATGGAGGGTATTTGGTTTGTGTATTTACAAGGCAAGCACAGTGGCCTGTGGCCTGTGAAGAACTGCCTGAGAATGCTGGGCCAAGGAACTGAGAAGAAGAGAAATGTTCTCCAGAGATGCTCCCACCCAGAACAAAAAGGTGAGACGAAAGCAGGCATCATGTCTGCACTGGTGAGTCTGGGCTCTAGGGCATGACTGCCTTCCAAGCCTAGAGCTCTGCTCTTTTTGTCAGTACTATGATCTTATGGTTTTATGAAAAATCACGTGACTGAAAGAAGATCCTTACCGTGAGACGAGCAACATGGACTAAATTGGCATTTTCAGACCGGCCTGCCGCCGTCCTGAATGTGGGTGTGGATTGTATTGGCATTTTCAGACCGGCCTGGAACCATCCCACATGTTTCAAGCTGTACTACAAAAGGGAGGGTGTGTCTAGCCAGGGGCTGCCAGCACGTGTCTCTGCAGATGCCACTCTTACCTGCTGCAGCTAGATGTGGTACCTGCGGGTAGACTGGCTCCCGCTACAGCTCGGTATGTGGGTACCTGCGGGTAGACTGGCTCCCGCTGTAGCTCGGAGTGTGGGTGTCAACAGGCAGACTGGCTCCCGCTGCAGCTTGAGGTGCGGGTACCTGCGGGCAGACTGGCTCCCAATACAGCTCGGTGTGTGGGTACCTGCGGGTAGACAAGCTCCAGCTGTAGTTCAGAGTGCGGGTACCTACGGGCAGACTGGCTCCCGCTGCAGTTTGAGGTGTGGGTACCTGCGGGCAGACTGGCTCCCGCTACAGCTCGGTGTGTGGGTACCTGCAGGTAGACTAGCTCCAGCTGTAGCTTGGAGTGCGGGTATCTGCGGGCAGACTGGCTCCCGCTGTAGCTCAGATTGTGGGTACCTGCGGGCAGACTGGCTCCCACTGCAGCTCGCGGTGCGGGTACCTGCGGGCAGACTGGCTCCTGCTGCAACTCGGTGTGCGGGTACCTGTAGGTAGACTGGCCCCTGCTGTAGCTCGGTGTGCGGGTACCTGCGGGCAGACTGGCTCCCGCTGCAACTCGGTGTGCGGGTACCTGTGGGCAGACTGGTTCCCGCTGTAGCTCGGGGTGCGGGTACCTGCGGGCAGACTGGCTCCCGCTGTAGCTTGGGGTGCGGGTACCTGTGGGTAGACTGGCTCCCGCTGTAGCTCGGGGTGCGGGTACCTGTGGGTAATCTGGCTCCCGCTGTAGCTCGGGGTGCAGGTACCTGTGGGTAGACTGGCTCCCGCTGTAGCTCGGGGTGCGGGTACCTGTGGGTAGACTGGCTCCCGCTGTAGCTAGAATTATATCCATGTTTTTTTTAGAACAAACGTCATTTTCTGGGTGTGGCAAATGATACTGATTACGCACTGAGTGTTACAGTTTGATAACTACCATTCAGCTGTATTTTTAGACTCCAAAATCAGCATTAGCAAAATCTCAGCATGGCATCAAAAGGCAAAAAAATGTGTATGGATGTGTACATCGAAATATCAATGCTTTTAACTGGAATTTTTTAATTTTGAGAATTGATTCTAATATGAAATACTTGCACTTAAATTTTAAAGCTAATCATATTATTAGCATCAAATTGTCTGAAAGGTTTGTCGGCTCTTTGTGGAGGATTTGAACAGGTGCTGACTCACAGTCAATGAAATATACTCTAAGTAATGTTATAAAAATTGTGACAAAGTCCAGTTTTATTCTCAGTTTCTAAAGTGGATATTTTAGTTGCCGGAAATGTATTTCTTGGGACTTGAAGCAGAAATGTTCTGTTAGGAACCAATGGCACTCAGCAAGTGGTGCAATGATTGAATTGTTTTTTAGTTATTTTTAATGATTAATGGATGGAGAAAATTTGAACAGTTGGGTAAAAAGGTTGAAGGTGTAAGTTGGTAAATTAGCATCGTGACTGGCGGTGATTTCACACAGTTATGCCCTGATTAAAAACCAACATTATCCTACACAAAGACTCGCCAAACCTTTCATTATTTCACTCTTGACTGGGCTTTCCACATGAGAGCTTTCCACTCACATGATGCGGAATTGCCTGAATGTAAAATTGCTCGGAAATGTGTGTCACGCTAAGTGCTATGCGCACAGTCCGTGGTCTTACTGTAGCTATTTTGAGGCAGAGTGAAAAAATACAACTTGAAAAAGCCATATTGGGTTTAACTACACAAACATATAGAACACATTTTAAATATTGAATACAATTATGTGCATGAAAAAATCTACTGAAATTAATGTTAGAAACAGATACATGATCACTTTTCCATGAAGACATTCTCTCTCTAAACCACACGTGTTTCTTTCTGCCATATACCCCTGCGCTCTGTTCTGGAGGAATGTTTGGAAAATTAATGTACAGATTTCCTGCATAGAACAAGAGTAAAAACAATGTATTATTCCATATTATACATATTCTCTTCCATTAGATTCTTTGCCACATATGAGGTATATTAATACTCTAGCTTCAGTATGCAGTGGTAAGCAATTACCATTAAAAATATAAAGTAATCCAAGTCCCAGTTTGATTTACCAGTCGGTCTACATTCCTACCCTCACATGCTTGGGTAGTGACCGAAAGAATGAGATTATGGATTTAAGTGGCTGAAATGAACTTCCCTTGTAGGGTGGCTGTGCTGAACCTTAGAGGGGGTGAGGAGCTCAGCCCAAAGCCACCACTCCTCTGCTTAGAAAGGAGCTTAAGTATTGTTCTAGGATGCATCCTGGGTGGCTCCCTGGGGAGGTGTTTTGGACAGGTCCAGCTCCCGGAGCAGACCCAGGACACGCTGGAGAGATTACATCTCTCGGCTGGCCTGGGAAGGCCTTGGGATTCCCCCGGAGGAGCTAGAGGAGGTGGCTGGGAAGATGGAGGTCTGGGCATCCCTGCTTACACTGCTGCCTCTGAGACGCAACTCCGGATAAGAAGGAGGCAATGGATGAATGTCTGAGAATAGCTACCAGGAAGTGACCTAAACCAGAGTGATTGACCGCTCACAATCCCACCCACTGTGCACATCTCCAGTCACTAGTGCGAAGACTTAGTGAAATCTCATTCACTTTCTAATGCCCAACGTGAAGAGTCTGGCTGAATGTATCTTTATTGCAAATGAAACAGATTGGGGGGTTTGGGGTATAAGAAAATCTTTTTTAAAGATTAGCCAGCACACTACTCTCAACTTGCATAAGCCAATCATAAATCAATGCAAGCTTAGAGTAGTGTGCTGGCTAATTTTTAGGCATCAGTCAGCCACATCCAAACAAAAAGATGGCCGATAACAGACACAAACACTCACTGTGTTCCACTCTTCAAACAAACGATTCACTGTCCTAGTCTATGGACTGAAATATGGCATCATAAATCCGATTAAGGTAATTATGATAATCAAAAAAAATTTCACACCAATAGCCTTCATAGTGGCAGCATAAATATTTCATGTTAATTTACAAGGTCGAATGGTTCTAAATTCTGATGTGTAAAATAGAGATTAATATTCCTCATGATTCATCCAGGTGCAGCAGTATTGCAGTCTTCTCGGGATTGTACTTAGATCATTTCATGAAATTCTCTGCTGTCCTAATGTTCTAATATGCAATAAAAGCTCGTAAAATAACTATTTGCTATCTGCCTAAGAGACAGGTAGCTTAGACAAACTCCTCCGCTGTTCAGAAAAAGTAACCAACAATGTCATGAGCCAGTGAGCGCAGCTGGGTTTTCATTAACGCTGAACACCTGAACAGCAGCACCATGGGCGCCTGAAAGACTGACAGCAGCTATGATTAAGGTCACATGTCCCTTCCATGCGGCCTTTCCGTCTCTCCCCCACTGTCTCCCACACTCTCTCCATCTCTCTCTTTTTCCCCATCATGTCTTCCTCGACCCCTTGAACCCTGAGGAGACTCCAGCGATGAGCCAATGTCACGTTGGCATTTACTGTCTTGTTTGTAGATCAATAACCTTTGTATGGGGGGGGGGGGGGTAGGGTGATTAGCGGGGGCTACAGTGTGCCCTCCCACCGAGATGGTGCTTACTCCAGGCACCCCTGCATCCCACAGAGCTCCACCACAAAGTGAGCATTGCACTATGACCAGCCCCCAGCCCAACATGTGTAAAGGGAGGGGTCAATCTACTAGTAGTTAGGAAATTTACAGTAACCCAAAAAGCAAAAATAATTTGGTCTGTTTTTCTTCCTCTAGATGAAAAGGAAATCACTATCCATCCATTCTCTGTGACTGCTTCTCATATTCAGGGTTATGAGGGTATGGGGTCTGTCACAGAAGCAAGGCAGAGAATAACCCAGGATGGGGCACCAGTCCATCACAGGGCAAACACACGCACCTATGGGCAATTTGGTAACTGCAATTCACCTTGAATTCGCCTGTTTATGGACTGTGGGGGGGAAACTGGCATACCTGGATTAAACCCCACAACGACAACTGTGCATGCATGGAGCGAGGGCAGAGACTCAAACCCTGGTCCCAGAGGTGTGAGGCAACAATGCTAACGAATAATAAAAATAAGATACTTCACATCCTCCCCAAATTGCTCTTTGTAGGTAGGAGCAAACTGGCTACAAAAGTCAGCCATCCGTTGGGCACCCTGGGAGCTGGAACTGGTGGTTAAGGGCCTCACTAAAGTAACTGGAGACATGCCAATGCTGGGCTTGAACCAACAACCGTCTGATAACAGGCACAGAGGCTTAGCTGTCCGAGAAACCACTCTAATATACTTCTATTTCGTTTTTGAATTCAATTTATTTGCGTATAGTGCCTTTCTCAACAAGGAAAAGTTGCACCAAGGCACTTGATAAGAGTGTGTGGCAATGCATTACTGCGTCATTTATACAAAACGGTGCATGAAACAGGGAAAAGTGAAGTGAGAAACAAAGAATGCCAGAAAACATCAGACCACAAACTCCAAAGTAAAGAGGAAGAGCAATACCTGTGGTTCCGAAATAAAAGAAAGAGGCTTAATGCTTTGCCATACGGTTCCTCTGAGAACTGAAAACCTCCAAAACTGGATCTAAAGGAAATCCTCTAGGTCCTAATCTTACTTCTTAATCTTCTTTCCATGTATCAGAATATCTTGAAATGAAATTCTTAAAACAGATGAACTTTTCCGGAACTCAGCTGACCGCATCTTTTTTCTAAATATTAATATCATTTTTGAATGTTGTTTCCTTCCCCAAAAGGTATTTTAGAAGCTATTTGCCTCTCTACAGAAATACTGTGAGCAGTAAAAACAGACTCACAGACTATTACAAGCAGCCATATAATGAAATGAATGAACATTTTATGATACGATGGCTGTTGCTGATGGCTGAACCATATGTGAAGCCTTATAAGGAACCTCAGTTTGATATGATCTTCTACTGTACCAGTTTCTCTGGGCGGTGTTTTATGTTACGTTCATTAGTTTTATGCACATTAATGTTCGTCATGCACCCAGTGCTGGATCTGTAGATGGGTGCCACAGATTCAGCTGGATTCAGCCACAGATCCAGTGGGATCAGCTGCACCATAATCTACTCCAGGGTTTTCCAAAGCCCTGTGCGTAACGTTGTAACCCCCTGACTCCACAACCGTATTTGCTGCCCCCAATTCTCTTTGATCTGGATAAGGTGACTCAGCAATGCACCAAGTCCTCTGGCCACTGAAAGGCACATGTAGCAGGGCGCCCCCCCCCCCCATATCTCTGCCTTGTTGGCCAATTTGCTGTGACCTTTATGTTAGTTGTACTTTTCCATAACCATGACAGCAAAGTGCTCAATGGCACAATCTCATTTAGATTGAATTTGGCTATTTCCGTTGTCTATTTCATTTTCATGTTCAAGTGAAATGTATCGGATTATTCATGCTTTTATCATTCAGGAGCAGCAATCGCACGCCCCCTCAAGCCCTCACCCCCTGCCCCCCACCAGCCAATTGTTTACTAGATTCAAAATAGATAGTATAGTTTAAGATGTTATTATATGAAATTATTCGATTTTAGCTTAACGCTAGTCAGACATGAAGCTATCTCACTGCATGTAGCCCTCACTCTCAGGGGGTCATTTTTGAGCCCCATCTGTCGTATTTAACCACCCCACCCTCCACCCTGGGTTCTCCACCTCAGCCTTTTCCAGATCATCATTTCTTTAACGAGGAGTGCTTCCAGGATTTGCACTGTGAACCAACCTCTTTGTGCTCCAAGGTCACGGGCTTTGAGAGTGTCACTTACTTGAATACCTGCTTGACGACACTCTTGACTCCTTCCCTGGCCCGGTTCTCTGAGCAAACCACTGACCCCTTAATGCATCTACTTCCACGTGGCCTCCACCATACCTACTTCCGCAGCCACCTTCCTTTCTCCATTGCTTTCATGACAACAGCACGCTAAGCCACTTTCAGTCTGTTTCTACCTGGATGGGACTCCATTGTAAACCCGCTCCACACCTCTGAACCTCACTCTTCTACATGGAGATTTATTTGACATTCTGGAGATTCTACTTCAATGCAAATAGCAATGCAAATACAAAACGTCTGACTTGATTAATGTGGAGACCCACTTCAGAAAAATGCCAATCAACCGAGGCAGACAATTCCATAGAGGATGGCATCGAATGAATATTCTTTTGTCAGCTTCTCTATGTCGGTGAAAGTACATACAGAAGCTGGAGGTGTTTACTTCTCTGAATCCTTAAGGGCTCTGACGTCTGATTAATGTAAGCTTGGAAGATGGGGTTACATTACTGTGGGAATTAATAGCTAATATTGATTGGTGATGATGCATTTAAAAGTAGATTTTACTGCTTATGAGACGTCAATGCACTCTGAGGTACGATTACTTATGACTAATAGACGTAGACCTCCTCCACCCTGTTGTGTCCATCATACCCCCCCCTCCCCCAGCTGTGTGTGTTTTGAGCACACCACCTGCCAGCAGTGCCAAGGCTGGAGAGGGGGTCTACCCCCCAGTGTGATGCTTTCAGGGGCAGCAATGCTTATCATACTGAGAGACTGAACCCCTTTAGGCCCATATCATGTGCCATGACCTCCATTTCGGCTTATTTACAACCCCCC
>JAODJX010000119.1:29067501-29088538 GCA_026776945.1 Isichthys henryi | reverse complement strand
GGGAGGGGAGGGGAGGGGTGGGGGTGGGCGTGCGCGAATAGATGATCGTTAAGTAATCAGTTTAGTTTAACCTGTCATCCAGTTACTAAGGACAACTTGACAAGCACAGGTGGATCACCAACCAGCTGGCACATGACACCCAGGGACCCTCAAAGCAGCCAGGGTTTTCCATGCTGCTGCTCACTGAGCACATGAACTCTGCATTTTGTCTAAACAGCAATATTTGACTAATCGGTCACCCATTTCATCCAAGGCTGATTCATTGTTCTTTCTGGTTTTGAAAAATGTAGGAAATGACTACACTGTACCTTATCATTGGCACTGAAATAGAAGCCTGTATTTAACCTGTTCATAAAATAGTTAACATGGTCAGCAACAATGTAGGCTGTAAGCAGACCTTGGGCCATGTCATCACCTTTAGAATCTCATTGCCTATTTTCATAACACTTTGCAGTCAGCTGTAGAAAAGTACATCAGGAGGGAATAAACAGAATATTAGTGGTAAAAAAAATAGAAATACCTGTGCAAATGGAAAAACTACCAAAAAGTGCTAGTGCAGTTTTGGTCATTCCTCTGCGGCTCTCTTTGTTAGCGGTGGTATCTTGTATTGTGGTTGCAATGTATGGCCTGTCCTAGCCTTCATTGAGCTGCATGTTAATCCACGTCAAGTCATCGAGCTCTTATAAGTATTAGTAAAACCCAAGGAATGAACTAGAATAACATGCTGTGGTCTAAGGTCTCCTTTGGCTCTGGTAGCTTTTGAGTTTTGAACTATTCTGCATTGGCTGAATTAGGCCTTGGATCCTGAGTCAGTGTTGCCCCTATGTTAAAGTCAAAAGAGGAAGGCACATGCATCAAGATAATAACCGTGTAACACAATATCACTGCCTTAGGAAACATTGTAAGTCATGGTAAATGCAGTGGAAGGTGTGACGTTTTTAAAATAACAAAATTGCATGCAAATGTCATTTTTCTGTAATTTGCGCAACATGCGGTAGTGAAAATCAGCGATAGCATTGCTCAAATGTCCATTGAACTTAAAATATAAACATTTTTATCATGCAACATTGCATACTTATGATTTATATGTATATATTTCCAGTTAGTTGCAAGATACCTGTGTTCCTTGGTCATTTGGTAGATAACTTTCTTTACCTGGTTTTATTCATTACAAGTTCCATTTGAGACACAGAGGTAGACTGTTCTGTTCACAGTTCATGAACTTACCAGATGTAAAAGCCGGTCCAAAAATAAATCCTTACACGTGGCGAGCTCAGGTTTAGCGGATGATGGTGAAAACGTGAAATAGTGTTTCTAGAGTATTGGGGTAATTGTGCTTGAATCCTTTTTCAGTTGATTTTAATCCATCAGCTGCTTGGTTTGCTTAATCAAAGATTGAAAGCTTGTGCAACTTTTGACTCGCTTGTTTGAACAAATATGTGGTAAAGATACCATAAACAGCTTAGGGATTTTTATGAGTTAAGGGGGTATGTAAATTTAGCCTAAGCTAAGAGATATGTAAATAAGGGACACACTCTTAGCACTGTAGTGCTCTACTTTGTTTTAAAAAGCCTATAGCTTTGTTTATTAGACTCAAACAGCTATAAAGAAGTCATGCATGCAATATACCTTTGCTCTACAGCAATTTAGCCACTCCTTTTTACCCCCTTGTCAGTATCATACTTTGTAGCACCATCTTGCATCATGGAACTTCATGCCCTACCAGCACAGGCAGAATTAGCCCTGAGGTTTTCATAGGAATATCAGCATTAGCACCTGCTTGTAAACGACTAACACGGTATCAACATGGAATCGCGTAAGAATAGTCTGTGTTAATTTAATAAGTATATCAATGGCAATCGTGAAATATGTGCATGATCTTTTGAATTGGTAATCTACTGTGATGCTGGGTGAGAGGGTAGTTTGAGGTGAGTAGCATTATAAACGGAGCCCTTAAAAAGTCCCTTAATGTTTTTTTTTTTTTTTTTAAATGAGTGAGACCAATAAATAGAATCTGTTTGTTGTCAGATGGCAGTACTGAGCTAATGTGGTACTGTTGAGATCGCACAGCGCTGTTAGATTCCCATCAGGCCAAGCTTGAGACTGCTAGCAGTTAGGTGAGACTTTGGCGGCATAGCTGAGAGGGTTGGTCAGGTGGCCTCCCAGTATTGTCAGAGAGAGAGAGATTATTTGAATCACATGATCAGGGGAGAGCGTGGGTATCTTGAGGTGGGAGAAGAGGTATGATGATGGTTGATGGTGGGGTGGCTAAGAAGGTAGTTTAAAAGTGCCCAGTAGCAGGAGGGAAGGGCATTGGGAGAATATGAGGGCAAATGTGGGAGATTTGATCTCTGACCATGTGAGCCATTGATGGGGTAACATCAAACATATATGTTTGTGTTTGGCATAGTAATGTAAAGGAGATAATAACCAGCACTAAAAATGGTGAGCCCCAACATACCCTGGCTAGAGCTACTTATGAATCTTTATAATGAATGAACCGACATCATAACTATGTAGGGTCGTGTTTCAGCAGTTAGACCTGAAGTAGGGTTAGATCTGTAGGTATGTGTCGATGAGTTCCTGTGCCTATAGCTCATGTCTGTTAAGCACTCCTATTTGTAGTGATAAATCATTGATTTTGGCCTATCACAGCCAGCAAAGTCTTAGGAGAATGTTGGGTAAGTTTAGGAATTGTGTCAGATTTCCAAAACTATTACTCAAGGATTGTTTTTTGTTAACCGAGTAATGAGGATCTGTGGGAAAATGTTTTGGTGTGACATATCTGAGACTGCTGCTTTCATTATAAACGACAAAACAAACCTCAGTGTGAGAGTGTTCACCTGCTTATTAAATTTTGGATTTTTTTTTACCTTTCAACTTATTTTGGAGTGACCTGATTTAGTAAAAATTTTATGGGGAATTTTGAGTATCGGATACCACTAGGAAGGAAGGCCTTTTTTTTTCTTTCAACATTGTTTCACATCATGTGGGCAAAGCTAAGACACCAGGAAGTTGCTGAAGCATGAGGTTTAGAGGCTCATGTGGCATCCTTTACATACGGAGACCTACTGCTGATGTTAACCTCACTTCACAAACCAGATTATGTCTATAGTTTGCTTCGCCTGCACCAACTTAATCTGATGGATCTTTTTGTCTAATTGCCTCCATTAACTGTACCCAATCAGGATACTGTTTTACAAGCACTGGAAATATTTTTAAAGTGTGATTAACAGACCCACTGTCTTCTGTCAATGCTGGATTAGAGCTTGGCCCTGAAATTTTGTTAGCAGTGGTGGCATCAAACCAAATGCCTCTTGATAAAAGAACCATGTGGCACACGGTGTAAATATTAAGCCTGGCATGGTGCCATGCGCTTTGACAGCTGTGGGTGACCCCTGTAATCATCATTACCTCAAATTTGACCATTTTGCCTGAAGTTTTTTGTTTCTTTGTGTGTGTCTGCGCACGCATATGTCCACATGCTCCCTTTTCAAGTAAACAAGATCTAGCATTTGTTCTGTATATTAATAATGCTCCTTAATTAGTTAGCTTAGTATGAGAAAATGATGTCTGAATCAGGGCAGTGTTACAGTCTACAGAAAGGGAGCATGATACATTTATTTACATAGGAAGGTGTTCTATTCAGCATAGAGTTCCTCAGTAAGTATGTTTCGACACCCAGACAGTTTTTGGTAACTAAATTTGTGTGTGAGACACAATTTTCAACTTCTCATTTTTGCCAGTTTTAAATAGTTGCACTGAATCACCTCTAGGCAAGTAATTTCATAACCATACCATGTGTTCCTTTTAACTGCTTTTCTCTCGGCCCAGTCTGGCAATTTTGTGGCGTAACCATCCACTGTAGATCAGCAGGAAAATGCTTGTGTCTCACAGCAGGTAATCTTCTCGGAAATGTCTCTGGCTCATTAGGCTTGCTGTGTGTGTGTGTACATGCATTATCCTGGTCCCTGTGTGTATGGTCTGCTTCAAGCACTTCCATTGAGGCCAGTTCTGCAGGGTCTGTTAGGTGGGCGGCCTCCCTGATGGTACACTCGCATATCCCTGGAACCCGCACACTTTCTTTTTGAGATGAGCCCCACCACTAAGAAATGAGAGACCTTTTAGGTATTTGACGAAATGCAAGATGGGTCTTCCTCTCTGTGGTCAGCGTCTTTAAGGTCACCACCTCCAGCATTTTGAAGCATTTTTCTGATGGGCACATCTTCAGGATGTCCTGGTGTTCAGAAAGTGGAGGTCGGAAGAAGATACAAAGCTGAACTTTTGCTGTCAGGCTGCATGTGAGAAGACCATACTAAACAATAGGAAAAAGTGAGATCAGATGTGATGTAAAATTGCTTACATGCCGTTTGGTTTATGCTTATTTTATGCAGTTTGATGATGGATTGTATTTAAATAGCTAAAGTTTTCTGTTCTCAGAAGTTTCAAGTGGCCAGATACAATTCCATATATGGGATCATTTGAGATATATATAAATATATATATATAACATATATATAAATAAATGTTTTTTTATGTAACCCTGTTTGAAGCTGGTCATAAATGGTTTGAGCTTTTACTAAAGGAAATGTTCTCTGCAACGAGACTCTTTCTACTACTAACTTCTGCTTGCTTTGCCAAACTGTTGTATATCCTGCCAGTGTTTTGATACGTTGTGCCACCACAACATCTAAATTTCACACAAGGGTACATTAAGTAAAAATCATACTCGTGTGATGTTTATGCAAGAATTATGGGTATTTTGAGAGGACTGACCTCCATGTATCCCCCTGTTGGCAAGGCCTCTTGGGAGTTGAAGTCCTGTTGACATGTGATCAGCGTGCAGCTGTTTTTCTCCAGCTGATATTGCTTGTCCTGTTTGGTGTTCATCCATGTTTTATTGTTGTGGGGGGGGGGGAACAGGAAGTGTTTTGCAATTCTGTTGCCTGCTGTGAAACACCTTGATTCATTTGAGTCTGTGTCAGTTACATTTGGTTAGTAGGAATCGTAAAGGAATCGTTAGTAGGAATTAGTAGGGGTGTAACGATCTCGCGATATTACAACATGACGAGATTTCTCGTCGGAGTGAAAAGCGCTCTCATGAAGGCGCCACAAATCGGCTGCTTTAAGCATGTCGGTGTCTGACGAAATTACCATAGTAGATGCCCCAGACACTTAAATATTTTGTGTGGCAGCATTTTGGGCACCCGGCTGAAAATATAAACAGTGAAAGGGTGCTTTCCAGTAATATTTCCTTTTTGAAGTTTTCTTTAAAATATCGTTTCATCTTGATCTTGTCGGCTGAGTATATTGTTACACCCCTATTAGTTAACATGGTGCTTCATTCACAGTTCATGGCTTCAAAAGAGTAAAATGCCCACATTTAGACTGAGAATAATATTATTATTATGCGTCATGTAGGATTTTGATCTTTTTTCTTGAAACAATAGCTTTATTTTTTAACTGTTTGAATATCTTCTAATGCAATTCTGATTTAAATTGTATTGGAGTATCTTCATATTTAAGATGGCTTGCTTTCAAATTGTATTTGTTTGCAGCTGCCTTTCGTGTCTAGAATTTAAAAACATGACTGTTTGTACCTGTCCTGGTTTTAAAAAAATGTAATCATGCCAACTGGCTGAACAGGTTTCTTGGTGGGATTTTTTTTGGGGTCGGTCTCCTGCCTTCTGTGAGGAGAGAGCAGTTGCAGCTTGTTTAATAGAGTGGATTATCTCTGCCTGATATAAAACACTTTCACTTTCATTTTTCACACTGTCTGTGCAATGGGGGGTCTTCAGTATTTATTGTGATGAGGGGACTGAGAATATGTCGTGCTGGCAAGCAAGTTAGTCACGTGTGGCAGGCTGCAGTGACTCGTACCCCCCCCCCCCCCCGTTCCCAGCATACTCCTGAATGCATACACAGATGATCACACGAGTGGCCAGTCCTCCCCGCCCTCAACGGGATGGCTTCAGCATGATAATGGGCCCACAGAGGAGCGTGCTAATTGAATCATTCTCCCCAACGAGGTGCTTATTAACACTGCATCTTGGGGTGTCCCAGCTGTCTTCTTTCTCTGGTCAGGGAGGGATAGAACGGGGACTGAGATGGGTTGGCATGGCTGCAGTGAATGCAGTGGCATCCAGGGTTGAGGGTCCCGGACTCTAATTTTTTTGCTTACATTGAATCCTTCTAAGTGATGACTCTTGGTGGCGTTCCACTTTTTTTTTTTCCTTCAGTTGACTCACTTGCCCTATTTCCTCCTCCTTTCAGTATTCGGAGCGTCATGCAGAAGTACCTGGAAGAGAGGGATGAGCTGACATTCGACAAAATCTTTAACCAGAAGATAGGTGAGTGTCATCCTGTGCCATATGCCTTGGATACCTTTGCTTTTTTGTGATGGGGCGCTAAAACCTGGCAGGGGGCCTCGTCTCCCATCAGTGACTGCCAATGAACTGTTTAAAATGTTGCAACCATGTCTGCAATGAAAGGGTGGTTTTAAATGATTTGCACCAGACCCTTTAAAAATGGTTTAATTTGCTCTTTGGTCAGGCTGCCTAGAGGGCAAGCAATTGCATCAAAGGCCCTAGATCTGGCTACTGTGTGTGTGTGTGTGTGTGTGGGGGGGGCAGAGGGGAAGGGTTTCTGTATATATGGAACTCAACTTGCATTGCTGTGAGGGGATTGCCGGGAGCAATATCAAGGAACCCTCAGGTGCAGCGCATGGGGGTGCCGAAGTGCCTGGGTATCTGCCCCTTTTGTCTGTACGAATGAAAGTGCCGCTGTTTCTCTGCGGTGGTGAGTCATTCATGCCTACTTCCTCATGAGACGGGTAAGTTCTTGGTGGCTGGGAAGGCTTTACTTACTGCGCGCTGCTCGTCCCCAGTGACATCAGCCCGTGGTAATTTGCCTCAACACTCCCCCACCTGCCGTAATTAACTTCAGAATCCCCGATCGGGGACCTGGCTCTCGGTTACTGGTGGATGAGAGCGTACTTTTCTCGCCGTTTCCCCAAGATGGTCCTTTAAGGCAGGGTTTCAGCACCCCTCTCCCCATGTTGTCGTGGGGATACAGTTCCCTGTCGCTCTTTCTCCTAACCTGTCTCACCTTGTTGGTCTGTGAACCAGTCTTCTGTTGATTACCACATTCCTAGCCTGGTAAGGATCTCTCTGGTTTTTCTCCCAAGTTCTGCCCTGTATATCTGGTATAATAGTAGACCCAATCTGCTGCCTTTCCGATGCGAAATAAACCTCTGAAACCTCTGGGCATGAAATAGTGGGTCTCTGGGGGTCTGGTGTGTGTAACGGGAAATTCAGTTTACAACATCTGGCTCGTTCCCAGAGTTCCTTCAGGATCTCTGTTGCGACAGGCCCGGTTTGCAGATGTAACAGTCACGAACAAAGCTTTTATTTAAGAAAAGAAAAAAACTCATTGTTAAAATAGGATGTTGTGACTTATTGTCCCTCAAGTACTTGTGGCTACCCTCAGTGGCTACATCGCTATTAACCACCACTCCCAAGGCAGGCTGCCGGTTCAAATCCTGGGAGGGCCCTGATGTGACAAGGAGCCTCCGTCAGATACTCAGCTATGTAAATACCGAAACGTGTTCTGTTGCTGTGGGTGATGGTGCATTTACTAAAATGCTTGGTAAAATAACATTCTTTCAGGAAGACAAATCAGTTCCTATACACTGGGACATTCTCCTGAGTCCTGTTTTATATCAGTCATTTTGAAGGTGTCTGATTATTCCGTACATTCATCTTGATCTGCTTCATATATTCACCCATATCTCATAGAGCTGAAGTGTTACATCTCTTTCCTGCAGCCTGGTGCTGGAATAGTATTCCCCAGCTGTTCTGATCTTCCTTCACAGCGTAACAGCTGTATGAATTTGATATGTTTCTGCTTTTCTCTTGAAAGTCTCCAGCATATTTTAAGTGTTGCCTTTAAGCTTAACACTGAAAGCATTTCACTGTATTACTTCTGTTATATTTCTAGCACTCAGAACGCGTATTCTAAGCTAGATACATACAGATATGTTGACAAAAACAAGTATAAAGTTCAGCTTTATTTGCATGTTGCAGATGTATCGTGCCTTTCTTAGGAGTGTGGGTAATGTAGTCTGTTTACTACTTTTCCCTAGAAAAGTGGATAGTGTACTAAGGAAATTCAATGTTTGCACCAATAGACATGGCATGACGGCGATAAGCCAGTTCACGCCCTTACCTGCACCTTTACCTGAGATGGCGTCTACAGGGTTTTTGTTACGTGTACTAAGAAACTTTGGGTTTTCTTAATCCTTAGCACCTTTGGGTCAACCTGCCCAGTGCTGACAGTGTCTGCTGTTAGTCCATATAAAATACAGCCGGCTGGCAAAGCTTCATGTTCTCAAGCCATGGTAACACTACAAGGCACAGAAGCATTTATTTCCAGCTTTGAAAATGCACTGTTACTGTACAAAGATGTCTGCCTTATTACTGTGATAGAAATAGGCACTAGAAAGCCTCTAGCTCTTACTCAACAATTTTTTTTGTAGATATGGAATCCGTGTAAATTGTATGCAAGCAGTTCTCTAGAGTAGAGCATTAAACACTGTGGGCAGGAATCTGCATTTCATGTTGTTGGATCACTCTGGTATAGTGGCCCTGAGTCCGTTTTGTTATTTTCTGGGTGATATAGATTTGGTTTGAGTTTTAAAAAAAAAAAAAAAAAAAAGGGTATTTCTGCTATAAATAAATGATGTATCCTCTGTTTGCGGTTCATGGGCACTTATAGATGCGGGTGGGCTTAGCAAGTCGCTAGCTGTTGTTACTGGATGTGACTCCACCGTGGTCAAGCTTTCTATTGCCGGTAATGTAATTTTTGGGTTGTAGGGATACCCTGGAGTAAGTATTTCATATTTAATATTTTGAGTGTCTACCAAAAGGAAAAATGTACTTAAGGAGAAGTGATCAGATGCGCTCTCTGTCGTAGTTCACCGGTCAGCTCCTTGGCAGAAATGAGCCCAAACGGAACTGTTCTGTCTCTCCCCAACAGTAACTTTAGGGGTCTGTTTTGTTTGAAGCATGAAGCACATTGTAAATCATTTATAGCACACGTGAGTGCAGCGGGTAGCTTGACAGTCCCAGCACAATGTGTGCAAATTTGTACAAAAAAAAGTGTCTCTCATGTGATGTAACAAAAGTTAGCTGAAATCCCTCCCCACTTTTTCTAATGGACCAATGAGGTGGAAGCCCATGCCCCTTCACGAGAGCATTTTATGGTCCTCAAGAGTGGGGATCCAACCTGTCATAATTGGTGGGAAAAGTGGGGTCCAGTGGGATGGGGTGGGACTTCATTCAGCCAGTAGGAATTCGGTCAGGAACAACCCTGGGAAGTCCCTCCCAGCCTCGTTAAGGTTGATTATTGTTCTCCTTCCTTTTGGGATGCTGTGCTCTGCCTTCTCTCCTCCTGCAGGCACTCATGCAGCTTTCAGCCCGAGCCAGCACAGAGAGGCCTGGTCAAGCCTCATTTGAATGACACATTCCCAGTCTTTTGCATGTGTCGGGTGGGGATTGAGAATCACCTGACCTTGCACAGTTATGTAGCTGTTGTAGGGCTTCCATTTCTGAACCCTGACGAAGCATGGCTTTGGTATGTTGTTTGTGTTATAAGTGTCCTGGTAAAAGCATGTAATAGCAATTATTGTGGGCCGATTTCATGAATGGTGCTGCTTTGTACAAAGAAGAGTAAAGGCGTGTGATTGAGAGACTTCAGTATATGTGGAAAAAGTGGCGCCTGCCCTCAGTAGGGGCTGGACACGCAAGTCGACTACTGCTCTGCGATGATGCTTAAAGCTTGACGTTGGCTAGTCTCTGATCATGTGATTATGACACTAACAACATGGACGCCTCAGAGAATATACCAGTTATGCAGAAGTGCAGGGAAGTGGGAGAAGCAGTGGAGCAAAAACTGAGCAAATGGAATAATTTTTATACCTCAGTTACATCTAATGCGTTAATGAATAACTTCATAGTTCCATTTCCATATTTTTGCCACATAAAATTCAATTAATAACCAATATATTTTTGTCTGTCACCAGTGCCAGCAGTGAAACTTGCCGAGTTTACTAGTGGAATAACGTTGCTTTTATTTTTATATATATGTATATCTCTATGGAAAAAGAGAGATTATTGTGCCAGAATTTAATAATGAATTATAAATATGTTGCGGGTTATATAAATAAAAGGCTGTGACCCATTTTGATTGAAGTTGATCTCCCAATGTTTATCCTCCGTTGATTTGGGGTAATGTAGTTTTATAAGAAATTCCATGGTTATTTAGCATAGATTCACAGTTCTTGTTGTGCAGGGCGGAAAGAGATGCATGAAAGTTGTGCAAAAGTTCCTGGCTGAGATGGCCCGGGAACTATGTTCCTGAACTTCGGTGAGGAAGTGGTTTGCAACTGCGAGGGTCCCGGCTTACAAACTGGATCCTTAGTGACCCAGCATATATAGGCTATATGTAGAAGCCAGAAATAACCATAACTGTGCAGATGTTTGTGGAATACATGTCCTCTGAACACTAAGAATAGTCTCTAAACAAATGTAACTTTCTAGATCTCGAGCACCAGTCCCACATGCTAAAACTTTCCTTAATTTTTCAGGGAGAACATTTTGCAAATGATTTAACTTTCAAACAATTTCTAAACATTTTCCATTCGAAATGACATACAAATAATATTGTATAATGTTTCCTAAGGCTGCCAGGCAAAATATGCCTTCCGGTTTATTTGCTTGTATGGAAAGTACCCACCTCTCGAAAGTGTCCCGTGATCAAAATCCATTGTCATTCTTTATGCATAAAACAAGCTAAAGTGGGCGAAATGTTGCAAAACCTACCACTATATGTAATGTTCCCATCACACTTTAGGGGAAAGGGGTGGGGTAATAAGGGTAAAAAATAGGTCAGTATGGACAAACAGAAGTTTTCACTTTATTTCAATGATATTCTAAGTAATTCAACATGAGGGGAATGAAAAATGTGGAAAAAAGCACTTTATGTTCGAGTGCTGTTTACAAATGTAGCACTTAAAAAGCACGTAAAAATAATAACCTTTACTTTGTTTTATTTTTTGGCAAATTCACAAAATAATTTAAGGTATTTTGCCATAAATTTTGGTAGTAAAATCACAGTGAACCATGTGACCCATGGAGAGCTGTAAACTGATATTTTTAATCAGGTGTGTAACCTTGTAGCGGTACAGATGAAAGCCAGTGTTTGGAGCTGCCAACTATCCCCATGACCCGGAAGAAAATTCCTCTGCCTTTTTACAACGGGCCCCATATGGGAGTGTCACCACTCTGTTTTTCCTACCGCTCTGCTACACGTAATGCTGCATAAGCACACTGTGTGACAGTAATAATCCTCCGCGTGAAACAAGGTGATCACTGAGCAGTACAGTGCAACGAAGCATTGAAGGAAAAAATTTGCATCGGGAATTTTTTTGCAATAGTTATTCGAGTTGTTGCAGCCCTACATGCAAGTTTTATTGTCTCATATATTGTTGCTGCTGCGTTGCAACCTGCTCTTGTTTCTACTTGTCTCCTTCCCAAGTAAAAGATGTATGAGCCGTCTTCTCAGCATGTGCAGGAAGTTTTGCGAATACAAATTTGTCACTTGTTGCAATGTGTTCCTTTCTGTTTATTTATTAATGATGTCATCAGCGATTTTGATGACATCAACTTGATTTTCAGGACATAACTGTCGACTTTCGGCATCTTAAGTCATGCGACCCCTAATACTCGGGCAACCTTCTGAAGTCATATGCACAGATAACTTGTATTGGTGTTTTGTTATGAACTGTAATTCATAGGCACTAGAGATGCACTGATCAGTTGGCCAGGGACAGCAATCTGCCAATTTTCCGCTTGCCTTGCGATCAGTCTCATGTACTTCTAACACTAAACTGGTCCATTTTACACATGCACAGCGGCGCAGGCAATAGCCTCACAGCTGTGAGCACACTCATAGCCACATACTAACATGTAGTTAGCGTGGAAGTTATCCACTGTGAGTGAAGAAGACACAAAGCCTGCAATTTCTAATAGATGTAAATCATGGGGGAACCACCACGGAAACGTGGTGAAACATCAGAGGTGAAATTTAAACTGATTATTAAACATATACTAGTTAATCTTAAACAGGAATAATCATTAAAATTGCAGAGCTAGCTAAGGTTTTTTCTTGTGACAGAGTAGAAATGTTTTATCAGAACTTTAAGCACCTGCACTGTAATATCTATATGGTATAGGGGTCTCACACTCTGATCCTGGGGGGCCGGAGCCCTGCACAGTTTTTGGTTTCCCCTCATTTAACACACCTGATTCAACTCCTTGTGCTAATTACCACACAGTTCCTGAGCTGAATCATTTATGGTGGAAGAGGGATAGAACTAAGCTACACAGGGCTCCGGCCCCCCTGGACTGGAGTTTGACACCCCTGGTATAGTATGAAGGTATGAAAAAGCCCCATCTTAATCTATCTTATAAGGTATGCAAGAATTGTATGTGCATAACATGCAGAATCTGTATCTATGATATTACCCTGCCCGTATTACTGTTTTGAAGAGTATAGTACACTTCAGTTTTATTTGGAGCTTTGTAACCCATACACTTTTTTAAGACGAGTTAAAGAGAAAAAGGTCAAAAGTGTTTGTTTTCTGGTGAATTTAAACATCCCTGAAAATGTGACATTTTATTTAAATCTGTTGCACCTGCTCTTGTTTGGTAAAGTAAAATATGTCACTTATGTATCTTGAGACTTAAAGTAGATCCTGTAACTTAGTAATGTTTGGGGGAAATTGTAAAGTTTTAATTTATTTTATTCTGAAAAAAAATAGCATTGAAGAATTTTTTGTTTGGTAAGCTGTTAGTTATAGTTCTTAGAAAGAAGATCTGAATCTGCAAAAATCGGTATTGGCCAGTCACACAAGCAAAAAAATCGGAATCAGCCAAGAAAATAGCAATCGTTGCATCTCTCATAGGGACTGAGGAATTGACAAGGAAATAGGAATGGTTCCTTCATCAAATTGTAATGTTAATTGTGGGAATTCGGAGGTGGATGAGTCCACACTGGTGAAGGCATGCTGGACATTAATTGGGGTAAATAATTGTAGTGCAATTGCAATGAGGGAATTTCAGTTTGCATTTTTCTCCCTTCTCATCGTTTTCCAAAATCAGCTTTGAGATTGTCGCTTCCCATGACAATCTCATTTTTCTCAGCGTGAAACTGAGAAATGTGACTCTCATGCACTACTTAAGCACAATTACTGCCTAGTTTTGTAAGGTTCTGTGTACAGTAGAACCTTGGAACTGCAACGCCTCTTAACTCAACCAAAGTCTTGAAACTGGACTGTTCCCGCTAAAACTTGTATGGGTTCATACACGTTCAACTCTACCAATTCAGACCTTGTATGAGTTGGTCAAGAAAAATATAGCTGCAACTCCACCGAAAACACGGAACAGGATGAAACAAAACAGGCCTACTGAAACTTGTACAGATCGAGACACATCTCCAATGGGCTGGCACAAAGGCAAACAGACCTACTGGGATGCTGATGCCTATGTACCGCTCTGTCTTGCAGTACACCTCGACTAGTTTCGACATGCAAAAGTGTTCAGTGTGTGGTGTTTTGTAGTGAGAGTAACTGTAAAACTAAAATTAAATTACAGCAAGACGTACGCGTACATCTGCTCTCACTTCAGAACACGAAATCATAATTTTTTTTAGTTTTGTATTAGTTTTATATTGATTTGTTAATGGTTTTTATCAGTAGTTAGGTAAGTGAATGAGTTAGTAACTAGGCAATCAGTGGTGGTCTGGAAGTTTGTGTTCCAAGGTGCAACTGTACACGTTTAACAATTTTTTGTTTTTATTTGGTCATATAATAGCAGTTTAGCATAGAAGTGCTGCTGTTATAAAAATTGATAGCTGCTAAATTTGCCCCCATTGATCCTATTTAAACTTTCATTCTATTTGAGAAGTCTTTGCTATACTTTAATTCTTAGTTATAAGACCTTACATCAGTGTTTCCCAACCTGCTCCTCGGGGACCCCCATACAGTCCACGTTTTTGGCTTGGCGGGAGCAAAAATGTGAACCGTCTGGAGGTTCCTGAGAACCGGGTTGGCAAACACTGCCTTGCATTTCAATAAAGAATGTAATGATCCAGAACACTAAAGGCAAAGTGCTCTGTTTGTATTGTGAGTGAGGACGTGAAGAGCAGGCACCGTAAATGTCAGTTTCACTTGGAATCCTGTGATTACCCTGGAGATGTGGTTATTGGAGTGGCTGCTGCTGACGGAAGCACTCTGAAATCCCATCTAGGCTCTGTGTTCATCTTCATGTGGATCTTCATGCACTGCTTTACTATAGTAAACGTGCCTTGAGACCAGTTGCATGAGAAATGTTACATAGAACACATCTGCTTCCTTAAATGCTTTCTTGGCCTTTTCGTCAATATATACTTCCTTTGTCTAGTTGTCCATATAATACACACAGTTTTTTATATAAGTAATCATAATATTTTGAAGAGAGAGCTTTGTACCTTTATGAATTGAATATATCCTGGATAAGACACGATTAATTAAACATTAATAAATGTTTATGGACTCTGTCGATGCTGATAAATTATAATTAGCTGATATTGAAGGGGGCAGTTCACTCCCAAAACTAAAGAGAGATGTGTTAAAGGGGTCTTAGTGCTATCTATTCATCTAGGTTGTTCTGCTGGGAGTTGGATAGAAAGTGCTGGGTGCTCATGCTTCTGTCTGTCTTTTGCACAGTGATGTGATTGGTGTGTGTAGTTCAGTAGAAGAAAATAGTTCCTACATTAAAGGGATTTTCTTCAATAACTGTATCATGATTTCTGGTCAGACACATTGCTGTTGGATTTGTCAACTGTATTTTGCTGCAGCTTTACTCAGCACAGAAAGAATGTCATTCACTCCCATTATGTTCTAGAAAAGCCCAACATTTCTACAGCCCATATCTTCAAAACTAAGCAACTCCCATCTGAACAATCTAGAATGGATAAATAGCCCTAAAACACCCCAAAACGCTTATTTTTCAATTTTGGAGTGAACTGTCCTTTTAAGGTTCAATTATCAACTGACCAATGTCTTGTTGGAGCCCTAATTATGTGCATGTCAAAATTTCATGTCCTTTTAAGGTGTGGTACATGTCAGTCACGTGGAAGGTGGATAGACATGGTGTACCAGACATAGCTGTAACCAGCCATTTCCTGTATGTATTGATTCCTCACTCATCATTAAAAAAAAATTTTTCATTCTTGCTCGCAGAACCTCATCTCCAGTGGATCTCCAGCTTCAGGTCTTGCTGCAGCATTATGAATGAATCGACTTGTTGGACTTTCCTAATCTTGGTGTTTTCCCTTAGTCAATCATCTGGAATGTTTGATTGTTGTTGTGATGCATCAGGCTTTTCTGGATGTAATTCTAAAGTCACAGTTTCTTGAGGTCCCTAAGCTCTCACAGTTCTGCTTGACAGTTGGGATTGGGACGTTAAATCATTTTTTTAAATTATTATTTTTTCTGAGTAAGGTGTGTTAGGTGTTCGCTGAAGTATAGTTTCTGGCAAGACATCAGTTTTGTACTCCTTTGCGTTTTACAGGGTGTTATTTGCAGATTGAAGAAGAGGAAATTTAGAGTGAGAGTGTGTGTGTGTGTGTGTGTGTGTGTGTGTGTGTGTGTGCACGCTCGCGCATCATAGCTCTCTTGCTTTATATGTGTGTGTGTGTGTGTGTGTGTGTGTGTGTGGACACAAGCTGCAGAACAAGAGGTTCTCAGATCCTTGGATGTGGTCCAGGGGTTTTGGACACCATAGAGAGTATCTGTCTCTGTTGTCCTGTGGGATGAATTTGAAGGACTCCCACACGTGTGTGAAGTCACAGATATGGTAGGCCAGTCACAGATATGCTCATTTGGTGCAGAAGTGTTTCTGTACCCTTATGCTGGGGTCATTAACTGAACTGATGAATCTTGTGGTTCATTTTAGCATGCAAACTGATCTAATCTGTTTTATTCTATTGCACGCCTTAGATCTGTTAAACCACACATTTTATAGCTGTAACCAAACTCTTAAAAAATGACTGGTTTTTATTAGCAAAGTATTTCATATTAAGAATTTTATATACGCGCACTCTGTAGGAAGCTTCAGGCAGCCACCCTGTGTGTTGATTGGCCAGGTGTGGGACGCAGTAGGAAGGCATACAGGGTACAGCTACTTTAAAAAGAGAAAAGCGCTTTCATTTGCTGGAAACAAAGCCATGCCTGAATGTTCAGCCAGCTCAAACAGGGAAACATCTGGTTTCACGTGGGCTAACTGGCTTCATTGCTTATCATGTCAATGCACAAACGGCTGTTTTCTTGTCAACCACATTCATTTAGCTTGAGTTTTATTCCGATATTCAAAGAGTCATCCTCTTTTTGCGTGAAGGAAATATTTGCCTGTGCAGTTTTTACGTCAGCATCTGGCTTCTGCCCTTTGCGCTACTGCCTCTTACACCCTGGAATGTGTGCGGCGTGCAAATATCACCTCTTCAGAGAGTGAGATCACTGCTGGTCATGTTGAGGACAACCTTTTTACGTTCCTCAAATGATGTGTGATTTCACATCAACCGGACACCCATACACAAGACACGTTACGGTGGTGCGAGGTGCCAGAGCGACAAAGGGGCTGTGAACGTCACCAGTGTGGTAACACACCGCGCAGGTGATGTTGGGTCTGAAGGGTCTTGCGGCAATTTTTTTTGCTAAAGCGCCTTTGCATTTTTGAGGAGGAAAATTTTGGTTTAGGAGCATCATGCCTGATATTAGAGGTTAAGGAGGCCGTTGCTCTTGTTACCTGGTGAGTGCCTGTGGGGGGGTCACTGGTCTACCCAACAGTTGAGATGAGGAGGCGCTGATGCAGTCATTACATATTAGTTTGAGCCCTTGATACACCACTGACGCTCTTCTGCTTCACAGCCTGTTAATTTCACCCTTTCTGTATGAGCCATGCACCAGCAGCCATTTCTTCACTGGCTGACATGTGCAGCTGCAGTCAGCCCGCAGTGGTAACTGCATGTGCTTCTGCTCCTTTCTTCCTCAACCTTCGTGTTGTTTCCTCTCCCCTTTTCCTTTGCTTGTTCCTCACATCTGTTTAAGCAGAAGCAGAGGATTGGACCACTATCACTCCTTTGTCTCTCTCTCTTTCTTTCCCGTCTCCTCCTGGCCATCTGATATTCTGGTGCAGTAATCAGTTGTACTTTTAATCACAGTATGGAGAAAGGGAATTCTGACGAAGGGAATGCAAGAGCATGAAGGCAGATGGAGAGTGCAAGGATCCCTTGCTCCACGCCTCTACCTTCAGCCTCCTCCCCGCAGTCATTACCCCACCTTCATGTTGCCATCCTCCCTTCCTTTTGAGTCACGTCTCTCCCTCTGTTTGTCTGTCAGAGTTCTGGAATGGAAGATGGGGAGTTTGTGTTGCCTAGCAACTGTGGTTGCCATGGGAACCCCACAGAAATCCCATGTTTGCTTGCTGGCTGGGAAAATAGAATTAATTAAAACGATGTAAAGTAAGAAAGAAATGGGAGTCCACTGGACCGGGCACGTTTAACAAGCGCTGTGAACGGCGCAGTGAGGTGTTGTACACAGGGCGGGTTTAAGTGCAGCGTTTCAGTGTTTATTTTCCCCCGTGGTGGCGCTTGGAGGATGGCGGTTGTGTAATGGGCTTGGAAAAGACAGAAAGATGAAAGTGCAGAGTCTGAATTGTTACGCGTGCCAGCCGGCCGGATTTGTTGATGTGCCTGCCTGCAGAAAAGTATGGTAGCGAGAGTTATGTTTGTCAGTTGTGTTTTTGATGTTCACGTGCGAATGCGTTAATTGGTAGCCCCTCCCACCTGGCAGTGTTAATTGCTGTGGGATTGAGTGAGATAATTGGCCCACCGGACCAGTTACCCCAAGCCCTGTGCTCTTCCCCTCCCTCCCTCCATCTCTCCACCTCCATGCAGAGGCAAACAAGTTATATAAACGATATTGGGAAAGGACGTCACATTCTGTTGCCCCCTCCTACCCCGGAGTGCGTTTCACTGAACCAGCAAATGGGATCATCAATCAGTGTGTTGTCCTCCAGGGAAGCAGAATGTGTGTTTGGTTTGGGAGGGCCAATCAGAGCCCAGGGCCGAATGCATCGCTTAGAAGCTGTGTGCGTGCTGATCAGTGTGACTCGGGACCCGAGTCTCACCACATGGGCCTCTCCGCCTCGACTGCTTGTTTCCCATCAAACCCCGTTTCCTTTGCTTTCTCACATACCCTCTATTTCTGTCTCGCTCTCTCTCTCCCTCCCTCACTCACTCACTCTCTCTTGCTCTGTGTCCAGCCCTTGGCATGAGGCCCAGCCCTGTTTATAAACTCTGTCCTCTGTTGTGCAATTTTTTTTTTCTTCCTCCAGACTGACAGACATGGAGGACTGGAGTCTATGCCTGCATTTATCTGTCTGTCTGAGCATCTGCGTGTGTGTGTTCTGTGAGGGGTTCAGGCTGCAGAAGCATTTTCTCACCATGTCAGTAGAGGAGACGGACAGCAGTGGCTCCTCTCTCTTTCCGTATGTCACTCTGGGTTTTTTGATGTGGTCTCTATCAGTATGAATCAATAGCCCCTGTAGAAACTTCTCAGTTTAAGATCTGCCCAGCGCATTGTGTCCCAGGTTTCTTGAGCACTGCTAAAATGCTAATTCCTAATTTGTGTTTTACATGGTGGTGATAAAATATAAAATAACATTCACCTTTTTAATCAGCACCTAGACTTTGACTATTAATAGAGAAATAGTCACGTTATTTGATTTGCTTAATATCCTGTATTGGCAGTAATAACATTTAAGGTTTACTGTTTTGAACCAGATTAAAAAGAAGCTTTGAACTGTTGACTGTCTAGTGCTCGTGTGGTGGGACAAATGTAACGTCTGTGGCTTCTTCTTTCCAGTCTCTTCCTGATGCCCTGCTCTCAGTGCACACAGTCTTTCAAATGCACCTTGATCTTAAAATGTCCATTTTTAAGGTTGGTTTTGATCTCATAACTGAAAACATGTTTGCACTCTGCATGGGGGCAAACTGAGACCTGCATGTTAGAGTTCATTTGCGCTCAGTGTTAAACAAACATTGTAAGTCTTGGCTGTTCTGGATCCAGTCTTATGGTACACGGTCAGCAAAGTTGCAGCACTTAGACAAGTGTAAATAAAATAGATCAGACATTTTACTGTGTGAGATCTTGTTTTTTTGCTTGCTTATGTTTCGATTAACTGTAAATGCATTTCTTGCTGATCATGATGAAACCATTACTACTTCCATGTAGTTCAAGATTGTAAACAAAACGGATGAATCTGAGGAGATGATTGTGTAGACTAAGATTTAGGACTCCTGCTTCTCAGAATATTCTCACAGTTGCCTAAAGACTTGTGTGTGGTTTCAGGTCTAAAATTGTTTTGCTAGCTAATTTGCAAGAGCCAGGAAACCCTGTTAGGGGTGGTGGGGTGTTGTGTTGAAACCTGCAGCTCTCAGTTCCCACTGAGTTCCTCTTACTGGGTCCAGTCTGAAATGTCCTGTACTGTGTGTGTGTGTGTGTGTGTGTGTGTGTGTGTCGGTGGACTGGATAGAAACCAGTGCCCAGAGGAAGTGAGAATCCTTGTGAGGCAGAGGGATGATGGCTGAACCCAAAATAGACTGTCACAGTCTGCTTGGTATGTGTGTGTGTGCGTGCGCGCCCTAACTTTGATATGTGATTACTTCTGGTGGCCTGTCGACTCCACTGCAGACTCGTTCCCCTTTTTTGTGTGCGTGTGTATGTGTGTGTGTGCTCGCTAGTCTTGGTGTTTGTTTCAGCTGCACGCTTCCGCACTGATAGCAAGTGAGCAGGCAGGAAGGAACAGCGCTGCCTTTGTTAGTGTGTCACTCTCAGCCCGTCAGCTACCACATGTCCGGGTTCTCCTGCACAGGAGCAGATGCCACGGGGAGATGCATGGCTTTGCTTATTCAAAACTTAATTCCCCACCTCCTTGTTGACGGAACAAGAAGTTCAGCTTATCCTGTAACAAATCTTCCATACTCTGGAAAGGTTATGCCTCCCCCTCAAAAAAAAATAAAAATAAATCCCCCTCCCATCTAAATCAGTCTTCCATTGATCCTGAGTTGCTGAAAACTGAAACTGAAAGTAAATGTCCCCCCTTCCATAATGTTACACAAATGTTGATGTTTTGCCTCTATTACCATTACTATTGCCATTACCAGCTATTTCGTCATTCAGGTGGGGGTTCAGTTAAGTGACTCATATGCACGTGTCTAGTTCACGTTATGCAGGAGATTATTCTGAGAAACAAACCTAGTTGGCGCGATGGGCAGTATTACCAACAGACAAGCTCTTGCCGTAGAAGGACTGCATCCAAGTTATTGGCTGCTGGCTGTTTGCATAGATGCTAACTCAAATTAATTGTATTTATGGGGGGAGCAAACACCATGTTTCTACATTTCTGTAAATATTGAATAAAAGTTAACTCGCTTTCTATTGATTGGAGCTTGAGAGTACATTTAATGTCAGTGATATTAATAGTTCAGATGGTTTGGTTTGAATATTCCTACAGTGCACTCACACCTCAGGCTGATGTACTTGGGATGGGGGCTTGTTTGGAAAAAAATTTATGTTGTTAAGCAGAGGATTATCCTGGGACATGTGGTAACCAGCGTAGCTTTGAAGAAGCTGTGCCTTTCAGCAATGTTAAGAGTTTATTAGAGCTGTGCTAACTACCCCAAGAAATGAAAAGTGACGGGGCAGTTAGCGAATGCTGGTCTGTATGAATCGCCATGTTAAAATGTAAGGGGGGTGGCTTACAGTGTTCTGAGTCTAACCATTAATGATCCACACGCTGCTGTTGCGTGTGCCGAAAATCCCATCTGTATGCAGCAAATGCCTCGCTTATAGCTGACAGCTGCTGTGTGAAATGGG
>JAODJX010000119.1:29045318-29066208 GCA_026776945.1 Isichthys henryi | reverse complement strand
CTACACTTGCTGCCACTGTTTTCAGGTTGCTATAACGACAGCTGCAGAGCTCATCCTAGGCTGCTGTACTTTGTGCAGGCATACTGAGCCTGTTTGGATTTCTGATTTCCTGCCACAGATGTAAACTGGAGACTCAGATGAGCATGTGATTGGCTGGGGGGGGTCACCTGAAGGAGATCTTCAGGCACTGGTAGGATCTGATGCCAGTGCTGTATCAGAGTGAAATGGAGACAGTCTTGCACGTACACTCGTGTGTTAGAGATGGGCGGTATGACCAAAAAATTATATCACGGTATTTTTCAAAGTTTTATACCGGTTTCATGGTATACGACTTTATTTATTTATTTTGAGCATGACTGGGCGTTGCTGGAATGTGAGCTTTACTGACCTCGTGAAATGTCCAAGATGTCTGTCTTTAAGATGCTTTGCCAGGTTTGACGTACCACTTGACTTTGTAACACTGCTTGCACAGAGGCTTATCGACATCCTTAGCCTTTCCATGCTCGTCTGCAAAATACTTCCAAACGGCACTTTTGCGTTGTTTTTTTTGTACTAAAGCAGCTTGCGAAGTGCCTTCAACTGCAGCATATGCCATGTTCAGCCAACTCGGTGTGTGTGCGTGTTAACCGGCGTGAGCGCGTTCAGCAGCTGTTGAGAGGAGGGGAGGGGCTGCACGAATGTGCATGCAAAAACCGCAGTTGGTATCAATAATGGTAAAAATGAGTATCTAATCAGAAACTCATTTTTAATATCGATTAGTAGTCTCATTATTTTCAACTCCAGCATCAGCTATATCTTCTGTTTCTGATCTTTCGCGGTACATTTTTAGCGGTGCACCAGTGTATAGGATATTTAAACCGGTATTGCAGTATAAGAAATTCATATCATAACAATAATTAAAAAAACGGTTTTCGGTATGAACCGGTATACCGCCCAAGACTAGCGTGTGCGTGTGCGTGTGCGTGTGTGTGTGTGCGTGTTCTTGTTCTACAACAAGCATTGCTTGACCAATGGCCTGGATGCCTTGGTTTGATGCTCTGGGAAACCACTATAGCCACACAATTACTGTGGCACTTCCCAGGGGAGTCCAATGAGGTAATGATTGCTTTGGCCAGTTGCAGAAGGTGTGGGGTTATTACATTTGCAGTCCCAGTAGCCCCTTAGGCAGGAATTGTTGAACCAAAGGTCAAAGAGTTTGACTGGGAGACTGTAAAATGGTAGCAGCCTTTCAGAGCTTCATCGGCAAGACCCTCCGCCTGTCAGTGTCCTCCTTAATACTGCCTTTTAAACAATTGTTTTACTGTATGAAGGAGCCCTCTTGTCCCTTATAATTCTTTTCAAAAATCCAGGAACATCCCGAAGAAACATGATGTTCATTTTAGGATCTATTGGAATCCTCTGGTGTAAATCATGCCTTTAAAATGTTTTCCTTCTCTTTTTTTCCAGGGTTCCTGTTATTCAAAGATTTCTGTATGAATGAGATTGAGGCAGTCCCACAACTCAAATTCTATGAAGAGGTAGGAGATCCCAGCTGCCGAACATGCTTGCAGAATGGTCAAATGGGTGCTAGAACATTTCGTAAGATTGAGAGTTGCAAGCAGATGTTGTATTTTGGGGTGGAGGAAAGGCTGCCCAGTACAGTGTGGAGAGAAGGATACAGAACTTTTGAGATGCTTGTTTGGCAGGCGGTTTGTTGATGAATGGATCCAATGTGAGGGACGTACCTGGCAAGTAAAAGGTTGCAAGGATGTCTCATCAAGTTGTATTAGTGCAAGTGCTGTCCACTTTTAACGTCTGATATTTTATAACCTAATCTTAGTCACTGTCTTAGTGAATTATGCCCTACTGTGCAGCAGGTAGCCATGTCAAGGACAAGAACTTGTCAGACGAAGGAAAGTACTTCCCTGGAGCTGTTCCAGTTAAATTCTATAGGGGTGTAAATGAGAGAATTTTTTTTTGGGGGGGGGGGGCTTCTTGTCGGGGTACTGCAGTATATAATCGGAATAGCACTGGGCTGCCAAACCTACACTTTGGCATAGATCTCTAGTCAGAATTCCTCCTCTACCTTTTTTACAGGGTGCTACCTTAACAGTGCATCTGTGTTTCTGTGTTAAGGCCCCGGGGGGAGGGGGCTGTGCTTAAAAAATAAAAAATCCACGCAAGACCCAAATCATACTTCCTTTAAAAAAAAAAACAAAAAAAAAACTGACATCTCTTTCAATTTGCAAATATAGGGTAAACCCTCATTATAATACAATTGCTGAGACTTAATTTTTAATTACCATATAATATTTTTGACCATTACATAATTTATTGTTTGCTACTGCTGACCAGATAAACCTGAAAGATGCCCTTTGCTCGAATGAGGTAGCAGCAGTTCAATCCAGCTTGCTTCGTTCTCGGTCGAGATTAAACGGGAGCTGACCCCGAAGAGGCTGCGTTCACCTCGGTGCTGCATGTTAAATTAAGGGCCGCATGCAGGCCTGCGCTGATAAGCTTGTGTATCACAGTAGTCCCACATGCTTGTTGCAGATTAAGGAGTATGAGAAGTTGGACTCCGAAGAGGATCGACTCTGCCGTAGCCGACAGATCTATGACGGCTACATAATGAAGGAGCTGCTATCCTGCTCTCACGTAAGGGCCTCCCGCTCAACACACACACACACACACATACACACACAGCCTTTACGTGTCTCCTTAGCAGAAGGTCCTGATCTAGAGCAACACCCCCCCCCAGCATGCCAACCAGATTGGGATTCTGAATTCACTCCAAGGGAATCGGCTATCGGGGTTGGGGGTGTGTATATTTCACCAGTTTTACAAATTTTCATTGGTATGGTTTCATTGTCTAGGGTTTCTCTTTTGAAAAGGGCTGACATTTTGAGATGTGCCAGGTTACTGCAGACACCTGCTCTTTTCTGTTGGATGCACCTACGCCTCGGTAGAAATATTTAAAAAAATTGACAATAATGTATAAATGTAATTAAGTGGGAATGGAGTAAACAGAGAGATGGTTAAGCTGTGCTGCGTCTGTAGCCTTTAGCATGTTTTAATTGTCTGGTTTCCAAAAATGCTAATATGTACTGTACTGCTCCTTTGCAAAGTGATAAGCTGTTCTATGTTATGCATCCACTAGTTATTTCCCTTATGATCTACACCTCATAGACTCCCATTGCACACTCTAATTCAGGTGAAACACTGCTTGTGTTTGGAGATGAAATACGTCTTTGAGGAACCACATACAATGTAGCATGTTAACAACATTTTCCTTTGAACTCGATTTAAAATAAGTTATATTTGTGTGCAATAAGCCTGTATCATGCATGCAAACAGACACTGGCAGCCAAACCAGTTGCATCATTTGTTGCCCTGTTACCCGTACCTGCAGTGGCTGTGTTTCCCCATCCACAGACGATGACTGCTTGCAGCCCACTGTTAAGGATTTGGCCTCTTTGCTGCCCAGTCTGCTTTCAGTGAGCAAGGTGTGGGGGGGACATACAGGCCCCTGCCAAACCTGCTCCTTTCCCCCTGAAAGGTTTCCTGGTTATAGATAGTCAGCGAAAAGATTCAGCTACCAAAAGATGTTTCTTTTTAACGAAAAGGCGAATGTCTTCTGTGACATTTTAGGCAACAGAAATGCTGTGGCGCATGAATGTATCTTGCATTTTAAGATGGACACCCTCTTGGGGGCTGGCATTCATTTTGCTCCTGGCGAGCAGGAGATTGCAGTAATGTGGGGAGCAGTCAAGGCTCGGATTTACCGTCACTCTGTGGACAGATTAGAGCTGATGAGGCTGTCTGAATGGTAATATTACCGCATCTGAGAGAAGGCCAGGCACCACTGAGTGTCTGGCTGCTCCTTTGATACCGTTGTCATTAGGTTGTGCTTCTTACTTTGAACAGAACGATTACTCCGGCAGGCTTAACTCCTCCCGACCAGCATGGCAGCATACTTAATGTCAAACAGCTGTTTGATAAAGGCAGTCTGCTCCGTAGTTGTGCATCTGCCTATGTGTTGGATGACTGTAGGCGTTAAAGCGACCTGTGAGTAAGCAAACAGGCATCATCCTCACCAAAATGCTGCTTTAAGTGCCGCCATCTTTGTATGCCTGGCAGCGTCTAATTTCTACCACATATCAGTATTGCTGGTGCTGAAAAACCCAAACATTTCCCAGAAATAGGTTAAGGCTTCAGATCCCTAAAGGGAGGTCTTATAATCAGCATTATGTCAGGAAATATACTGTGGAAAGTTGTAAAAGGGCTTTCCATTGGGAAAGGCAAGCTGATAAATCTGCAATGCGGATTGGAGTGCTTCTGCGATTTTGGGGTTCTGGAAAGGTGCGGATCCCTCAAAGAAGACGCCCTGCCCTACGTGACAGTGCGTGAAGAATGAAACGGTTTGTTCTAGTAAAATCTTTTGTGCATATGCATAGATGTTCTGGGTTTTGGCAACTTTGCAGGGAATGGGCTCGATGGATCCTGTCTGTCAGACCGGGCCTTATTCTGTCAGGATGCTCATGCTAGCGGAAACGGCTCAGGAGAGATTAGCCTCCCCTCCTGTGGGTCGGAGCCTTGTGCCCCTGCTCCAGGGCCTGCCTGACAGCTGCCTGTGTATGCGTCTGTCCCATGCAGCCCTTTTCCAAGACGGCAGTGGACCACGTTCAGTCTCACCTGGCCAAGAAGCAGGTGCCTCCTAGCCTCTTCCAGGTAAGGCCTCCCCATTAACACGGCATTTTAACTTCTTAACATTTGGTCTTCTTCAGCAGTTATCATTAGCTACTCAGGGTCAGTCAAAGGCCGATAGATGAAAGTTGACTGGATTATTGTTTTAGTGATATTTTGACTTCTCCCCTCTTATCTGTGTTCCTGCCAGCCGTACATTGTGGAGATCTGCGACAGTCTGCGGGGCACGATCTTTCAGAAATTCATTGAAAGGTGAGTCCAAAGGCTAATCAGGATGACATTCACTCTGAGTGTGTCGCCCTTTTTGTCTGTCTTGTGAATTGGTAGTGCGAGTCTTTGTCCAATTCATTGCTCACTCTTGTCTCATCTATCCACCCCCTACTCCCACCCTCTTCTTTGGGCCGTCAGATTACTCGTCGTGCTTCTGTTTATCTGTCTGAGGAGGTCATCGAGTGTCATCTGCACTGGCCTACGCCTCAGGAGCGATCGATAACACCCTTTTGTCTCTCCCTCCCCAGTGACAAGTTCACTCGCTTCTGCCAGTGGAAGAATGTCGAGCTCAACATTCATGTGAGTCTGTTTTTGAAAGGAGGTTTCCGTCTGAGGAGAGCGTTTTTGAATGTTTACACCTGTGACATTGTACCAGTGCCACCCCGTGCTTTGGCTGTGAGGTCTGGGTGTGTCTGCAGCCTCACAGCATGCAGGAAGATGTCTGAGTCCATGAGCATGTTACCTTTGGCTCACACTGAGCATGCTGATGTCATTGGGTTGGCACATATCCTTGATGGATCCACATTCTCTGCCTTCTCAGTCACTAGTGATTAAACCATTTTTCCTGGTCGTTCACAGCTGACGATGAACGACTTCAGCGTCCACCGGATCATCGGCAGGGGCGGCTTCGGCGAGGTCTATGGCTGCCGGAAGGCAGACACGGGAAAGATGTGAGCTTTGGGCTTCTGTCGTCTGGGGTGGGTGGCTTTGGAGAAACACGATCAGGTTTCTGAACAAAGCCATGATGGCAATCTGTGTGTGGTGTGCTCCCCAGGTACGCGATGAAGTGTCTGGACAAAAAGAGGATCAAGATGAAGCAAGGGGAGACTTTGGCGCTTAATGAGAGGATCATGCTTTCGCTCGTCAGCACTGGGGTCAGTGTTCACACCTGCTGCATTCTCTCACACACACATGCACACGTCTAGATCAGGGCCTTCTCCTCACCCATTAAATGCCATGCCGCACTCATTTGTCCTTATCAGGTGCATGTTTTGTATCTACGCACAACTTTATCAGTAATTTTTTTTTTTTTCTTTCATTTGGAAAAAGAATTGATGGCTGTGATTGCTTTGACTTGTTTGGCCTCTTGATGGGCGTTTCATCGTGACTGACCTCGGATCTGTAGTCCTTACGATCGAATCGTGGTTGATGGACACATGCGTGTTCATTTCTGAGTGGGACTCTCTACTGCCCCCTGCAGGATTGCCCCTTCATCGTGTGTATGACATATGCCTTCCACACTCCTGACAAGCTCTGCTTTATCTTGGACTTGATGAACGGTAAGAGGCCGCTCAAGGCTCTTCGTCTCCCTGCTCGGCCGCTCTGCCTAGCATTCGGCCGCTCCCCCTAGCGTTCGGCAGTCTCCTCAGATGTATACGCTTGGGCGGTCTTTACGCAGAGGGGCTGCCCCAATGGAGCTAACTGCCCTGCCATGTGGTGCGCCTTTCTCAAAGGGCCCCCAGCATAAACAGCTCCCAGACGCTCATCCATCGCCATAGCAACATGCCCCAAGCCGAAATCGCTTGGTCCGTCACTTATTACCAGCTGGAGCCCTCAGCCTGCCTGAACGCTGCTGCCTGCCACAGACACTTTATTATTATTTTTTTTTTTTAATACTTCTGTGTTACAATTAATAGCATCAACTGTATTTATATTACGACTAAATGGGTTTCCAGGTTACAGTACAGAGGTCTTTCCCTTAGAAAACAGCTGTTGCGTAAGAGCTTCATGTGTGCCTGGGAACATCCCTGAACAGGCTGGCCGTGCTGAACTAGCCTGCTGCTCAGCCCTTTATTGAAACACGCTTTACTGCTTTACTTGAGGCTTAGAAGATATTTTTGGTTAAATGATTGCTTGGGTTACTATGTGCTCGGATAAAACTAATCCCCAGCAATTTCACCCATCCTGCCTTTGTACTGCTTATTCTATTCATAAGGTTATTTATTTTTATTTTTTTTTAACTTCTCACTCCTCTCACGTGATCATTTAAAGGTCATTTTGCCTGAACATTTTAGGATGGCCTTCAGGGCCACCAGCCACCCTTCGTGATAAATATATATATTTTTTTTTATTTTTTTTGTTTCCTCCCTCTGCCTTTCATCTGCGACTCCCGGACCATCCCTGCTCCAATCGCCTCGGCCCCTTCCCCCCTCCCCCTGCCCAGGTGGCGACTTGCACTATCACCTGTCCCAGCATGGCGTCTTCAGCGAGAAGGAGATGCGTTTCTATGCCGCCGAGATCATCCTGGGCCTAGAGCATATGCACAACCGCTTTGTCGTCTACAGGGACCTCAAGGCAAGTGATGCAAGCCCAGTCTCATCCCTCTACGTCTCCCCACAATATGAAGCCATTTCAAAGGCCCATATAAGATGCCCATGAGCCCTTGGCTGCTTTACTGTCTGCAATTTAAGATGACAAATTTTCGGGTTGGTTCTGCCCAGCTTATAGCCTGACTCGGTACAAAGACTAACATCGAATGCTTTTCATTTATGGTGTTTGTCTGTATAGCGTACTTTTATAGACCTTAAAAAAATTGAGAGTATCTGGGAGCAGGTTACTTAGAACAAGGCGAAGATGGTGTCTAGTTCCTGGAAAGGGTACAGTGGTGGTAATGAAATGCCGATTTCTGCAATATGCTCATGACCGTACTATCGCCCAATCAGGAGAGGAGCTGCCATGGTTTGTTTATTTTTATTTTTTTGGTTGAGAGGGAAGGATTTTTCACACCTGGCAGCAACTCTAATCAGACCATCCAGTCATCAACTCCCTGACTTCATGTGCTGTTTGTCCGTAAGCCGTTCTCGTTGCAGACAAGACAGCTTAGCTGCGCTTCTGGAGTGCCTCTCAGGGTCAGCCAGTCTGTCTGTGTCACCTACACGCCCTGTCTGAGCCCCCTATGCCCTGGGGAAATGCATAGATTCAGTTAGCAGATGATGCTAATTCTGGGCTGTCGCAATGACTGGTGCCGATTCCAGACCCCCACCGGAGACAGTGAAGCGTGAAAGTGGGGAGAAATTAACTGGGGCACAGAACAAAGGCGAGGCCAGGAAGGGGTGGGCACAGTGCCACCCACTTTCCGGTAGGGGGTTTATCACCTTTATGCAGTAAAGGCTCGCTTAGACCTGCAGCAGAGCAAAGTACAGTGGAACTTGGCATGTAACCCCACGTATTAAAAAGCCATTCAGAAGTATAATGTGTGTAACATGCCAGGCATTGCAAACACACACGTTGACATGTAGCAGGAGGTGACATGTAGCAGGAGAGTTTAACACGCCAGGCTTTTTTGGGCACGTGCAAGGCGGGCTCAGTAAATCAGTGTATGGTCTCCCTGGTAACGGGCTCCGACAAGCGCAACCCATGGCCCATGAAGGTGAAACCTGGCTGGTTGATGGGCGTCCCCTACATCCTTAGGGGGTGGGCTGAGGGCCACGAGGTTTTTCCCATCACTCCTGGTGTCTGCTTCCTCACACCCATCAGGGCTGTGCTCGGAATGCCTGCTGGTGTCTGGTCGGAGCGTTCTGGTTTGATCTGGTTGTGTCGTTCTGATCCTGTTCTGCCCCCCTCCCCCACCCCCCCTCCATACACAGCCCGCCAACATCCTCCTGGATGAACATGGCCACGTGCGAATTTCTGACCTGGGCCTTGCCTGTGACTTCTCTAAGAAGAAACCCCACGCCAGTGTGTGAGTATCTTTACCCGCTCCCCCCCCCACCACCCCCATCTGTAACCATGGCAACCATGTTGTGCTACTGTTCCCTTTCCAAGCAGGAATTTGTGCGCAGTGGCTGTGTGTGCCGCTCACGCCCGTCTGGGGGGGTTTTTCTATCTTTTCCGCACAGGGGAACTCATGGGTACATGGCACCAGAGGTCCTGCAGAAAGGGACGGCCTATGACAGCAGTGCTGATTGGTTCTCCTTGGGCTGCATGCTGTTCAAGCTGCTGAGAGGGTGAGCTGTGTGTGTGTCTGTGTCTGTGTGTTTTATGGTGTTTGTGCCCCTAGCCCCCCGTCCTTTGATGTAAAGGGTAAAGTTTAAATGTCAGAGGCCCAATCCCAGAATGGGGGGCTGATCACCTCACAGGCTTCAGAGGAAGGTAGCTGGTGGGGGGTGGGGTGGGGTTGAAAGGGGAACTGGGCAATACGAGTCAGATACTGGGGGGCTGGCTGGGGGGCAACGGTCTATTGATGATTCTGTGTGTTTGGACACTTCAAAGTGGGCGAGGGCAGGGGTCAGCATGAGCAGACAGGCCTGCTTCTCTGCCCCGCTCAGGCTGCCCCGCTCAGGCTGCCCCGCTCAGGCTGCCCCGCTCAGGCTGCCCCGCTCAGGCTGCCCCGCTCAGGCTGCCCTACTGGGCCACTTGGGCACAGGAAGTGTGTCCTTCATCACCAGGCCTTTTTTAGCTTTTTAAATGACATACTAAAGGCAAGTGAAAAAAACGGTGCCTGTGACCTCGCAAGGCTGCCGGTGTCCACAGGCTGAGCATCTCATCTCCTCCTTGTCTCTCTCGTCTGTCCCCTCTGCCTCCTGCACCCCTTCTTTGTTCGGCATGGACCCTGGCGCCTCACCACTCTGTAGGCACAGTCCATTCCGGCAGCACAAGACCAAAGACAAACATGAGATTGACCGCATGACCCTCACCATGGTAAGGGGCCTGTTCCGGGCTAAATCCCAGCTCCTGCTCAATTCTTGTCTTTCCTCCATCTATACATCCATACATACATACATACATACATACATCTTCCAACCAATTATTGTAGTCAGGATGGCAAAGCAGCCTCTGGGCAGGCAGACACCCAGGACTCTGGGCAGGCAGACACCCAGGACTCTGGGCAGGCAGACACCCAGGACTCTGGGCAGGCAGACACCTAGGACTCTGCTTTAAGTTACAGCAGAAGGAGGGCAGTGTGAAGCAGCCACTATGATTCTGGCACCGTAGAGCAGAATTCATAGAGAGCACATGGGACATGGTGCTGTGTGTGGGATCACTTAAGCCCCTGAGACTGACCTTTTAAAAGCTATAACTGGAAATCAGCTGCACATTCAACTTCTTTAAATCTAAACTGTCGCAGGACCTGTGTCCCCAAGACCAAATTGTTTTTGTATAGTAATCTTAGGGGTTAAGAAGTGCTATCAGAGTGATTTTCGAATTGCAGAGCTGGCAGGAAAAAGAACGGTCATGCTGAGAGTACGGTGGGAGTATACACAGGAAGTAGGTCAGCGTAATTATGTTAAACGCTTTGTCCCAGTCTGAAACGCCATGTTTATATAAAAACAAAAGCTCATCTTTCTGTGCAGCGTTTGATAGATGAAGCTTTCAATTACAGCCAGTTTAGTTCATATAGAATTGATTTAAACGGCTCTCCTGAAAATTGCGGTGTTCGATCCCCCTCCTCCCTGACCGTAATTAATTTTTTTTCCTGGCTCATCGCGGATGTAGTTCTGAGCGCCAAGAAACACGGGATCTGCCTCTGAAGCAACATGTGGTTCCTCTGCTTCTTCTCGTATGTGATTGTCTTCGCAATGCAGGCTAAGAAGCATCCTTTGTAATAAAGGAGATTACAGTGAGGCAGTTATTTTGTATATTCGTTTATAGCCATCGCAGACCCCCCCCCCCCCCAATCCTGCAGATCAGTCTAAAACACTGAGCACTTCCTACACAGACCGTAAGCAATGAGCCGTAGCTAATGACGCAGAGCCCTTTGAAAGAGCAGCACCGGATCCGTGTGCAGAGGGTGTGGGAGCCGTCAGTCCCGTCGGGGAGTCGCCTCACACCACACCGCTCCAACACGCCACAGTTCTGTCTTATTAACTGGTCCTTGTGCTGTTACGGCACCCCGGCGGTGTTGATCTTTATGGCACGGGCTGTTGGGTGGGGCACTGATTCTCTGCTTGGACTCGCGCTCTTGCAGAACGTGGAGCTGCCGGACTCCTTCTCACCGGAGCTGAAGTCGCTGCTGGAGGGGCTGCTGCAGAGGGACGTGGCCAAGCGGCTGGGATGTCAGGGA
The DNA here is from genome assembly GCA_026776945.1 of Isichthys henryi. Taxonomy (NCBI): domain Eukaryota; kingdom Metazoa; phylum Chordata; class Actinopteri; order Osteoglossiformes; family Mormyridae; genus Isichthys; species Isichthys henryi. The sequence goes on along the minus strand of JAODJX010000119.1, from coordinate 29,055,251 downwards.
AGAGGGTGAGAGCCTGGCGCCACCCAGCAGTCCCGCGATGCTCGCTGGTCCTGATGTTCCCTCTAAACCTGATGCTCACATTGCGAATGAATTCCCCGATGTCTGCACCAGTTCGCCTGCTCCTTTTAATACATTTCCAGATTCCTGCAGAAGGTTCCCGCACCTGTTCATAGATCATTAGCATCTTCCTCAGGTGTTTCCCGGTGCGGGTGTATAACGGGGCCGTACATCACGCATCCATCGTGACTTCATGTCTCATCCCGTCTCTTGTGGCTGGCTGCGTGGTCACAGCCTTTTCTATACACCAGTTTACTCCTGTAACCCCACGCTGATATTCCTCTGCCAAACCCTCCGCAGGCTCCTGTCCCCGTGGGCCACACGCAGTCCAGCATTTCCATGCTCGATGTTATGTGGAAAATGAGAAGCGGCCCGTCTGTCTTGGCTCATGCCTGTCTTGCACTCGTTTGCACCATGGCAGCGTGGGAGGGTTTATTCACAAGCTGTGGCCTCGGCACCTCGTTCCTCACACCAGACGTGGTCTCCTCGGCTCGCTTTGGCAGCTGGCTGGGCAGACGGGGAAGGTTTTGATCCTTTGTATCCTGGTGTCCCCCCCCCACTCCCAACTACCTGATACTTTCAGTAACTTCCCTTTTGCATTCAGTCGCCGTAGAAAATGGCACACCCGTTGGCTGTTACTTCTAAGGCGTCTGTCCTTCCAGAAGTGACCTTCTTGGCTGTTTTGTAAAGTAGTAAGATTCTATTTGTTTTCGTAGAGGTCATTGCTTAACACTCCAGGGCTCTAGTAAAGTTAAGTGTTGTGTTTTTTTTCTGCCTTTGCCCGTATGTTTGAAGTTGCAAACAGATATGGATGTGTGGAGCAAGAGCTGAGTTCTTATCCCCTTCATGGTTGTTTTGAAAGCAGTAATACGCTTTTTGAGAGAGGCATTCTGGGATGGGTCACCTGTTTGATACGTTACATTTAGAGAGCTCTCCAGTCACCTGGTGGTCAGACGCAGAATTGCACCTTTGAAAGGTCGTATATGAAGGGGGTGTGTAATTATGGTTTCGAGAGTGAAACGGTGGGGAATTCTCTTCTGCTCACAGGGCCTCAGAGGTGAAGGAGCATGTTTTCTTCAAAGGCATTGACTGGCAGCAGGTCTATCTCCAGAAGGTAAGATGCCTTGTCTTTTGTCCCAGGTTGCAGCTTGAACCCAGCAGTAAGTAGCTGCATTGTTTGGCGGGGGACCCTGTGTGGGTACGAGGAGACGGGCGTCATTATCATGCTTCGCATGGTGAAGTTTGTTCATTCGATCCTACACCCTCGATCGCACCGTATCAGGTGCCACTCGGCAGAGATGAGATTCCTCACCACGTCTGTAGCCTCGACATCCGCTCCTCCATAGCGCTTCCAGAACACTGAATCACAACGGCATTGCTGTCGATCAGAACTTCACCACTGAGGTGGCTCAGCTGAATCTTTCCAATGGCTCAGAGAAGCAGGAAGCTTATCACTCACCGTTCGGCCCCTTTACTCCAGTCACTCCAGGGACTGCTAATATATATATATATAAAATGTGAATGTCACCCGCTCATTGTGAGATGAATAACAGAGGCCTGCGTTCAAGCTGATTCAACAAAAAGGCTTCTGTTCTTGCTGCTGGAAGAATTCCACACACACACACCTCCATGTTGCAATGAATTTCCCTAAGCTTGGTTTTTCTGTGGCCTCTTGCTACGGTAACCATGGCTATGCCCATCCACTGACCATCGGCCTGTTGTTTTCTCAGTATTCCCCGCCCCTGATTCCCCCTAGGGGGGAGGTCAATGCCGCAGACGCTTTCGACATTGGCTCCTTCGACGAAGAAGACACCAAGGGCATCAAGGTTAGGGCGCCTTTGCCTCCCTCTTCAGCATGCTGTCCCACTCATCTCGCTCTCCCGCTGCCCTCTCTCACCCACTGATCCACTGCTCGCTCGTCCCATCTGCCCTCTTCGCTCATCTCCTCCTCTCACGTTTCGTCCATCTGGCCCTCCTTCATTTCGTCCCCTTTCCTCATGTCCTCCCCTCATCCATCCATCTGCTCTGCACCCAATCTGCCCATCGTCCTTTCCTCCCTCGCTCTGCCTCTAATTTCGTGTTCGCTATGGCCCTGCCGCTCAGTGTGTTAAACCCATTCGGCTCTGTCAGCTTTTATCAGCATGACACAGAGTTCTGTGAAGTGTACCCTAACTTCCTGTGTTGTTACATAACCGTCGCTAATGGTTAAGATGGTGACTAGTGTGCTGAGCTGGTGTCCTCTCCCAGCTCACAATGACACACACTGTGTCACCACTCAGCTCTTAGAAAGTGACCAGGAGCTCTACAAGAACTTCCCGCTAGTGATCTCCGAACGCTGGCAGCAAGAGGTGGCCGAGACAGTGTACGATGCCGTCAACAGCGACACCGACAAGAACGAGACCCGCAAGCGGGCCAAGAACAAGCAGCAGGGCCATGAGGAGGGTAAGGCTTGGAGGGGGGTGTTGGTGTCCACTGGGTCTTTGTTCAAAGCCCGCACGCGGGGTTTGGTCCGGACCAGCCGTAGCTCGCCACGTCTCAAAGCGACACATCTCTCGCGTTCTGACAACATGACCAGGCTTAGGTTCCGCGCTGAGCTAATGTACAGTGCTTAAGTGTGTTTGCCTTCTCTGTGTGTGTAGGCTGGGTGTGTTTGACCTCTGCTGTGCCAACGAGCATGTCCTGTTACTACGGGTACTGATGACCTGTGTGTGTGTGTGTGTGTGTGTGTGTGTGTGTAGACTACGCCCTGGGGAAGGACTGCATCATGCACGGGTACATGCTGAAGCTTGGGAACCCCTTCCTGACCCAATGGCAACGGCGCTACTTCTACCTCTTCCCCAACCGCCTGGAGTGGAGGGGAGAAGGGGAATCGCGGGTGAGTCTAGCAGTAGGAGGTGGGGGGGGAGGGGGACGTGGATGGAGGAGCTTTGGCCACCATACTCCTTTGGTAAAGCTGCTAGCGGCTGGGAACTAGATCTTTGCTCAACATTTCAGAAACATACAGCTTGTGGAGCTGAATGAAATAGCTGCCCACTAGCCGTGGCCATGTCTGTACTATGTTTGGCAGAATCTCTAATCGGATTTCAGTGCCATTCAAGTGTTGGGAGGGTGGAGATGAAGTGAGTTGCAGATGGGAAGCACCAGCGACTGTTTTGGCAGAGCAGTGAAGGGTGCGTTTTGGAAGGGCACCAGTTTTGTTTCAGCCAGTTATTCCCAACTGCGGGGCTCCTTGTGGTTATGAAGAGGGAGCAGATTGAGTGTGCTGGTCACACAGAAGGAACAGCAACCCAAGTTGTTACCCTGGGATGGCAGCCTGGGCCCACTGCTGCTTTCTCTCCCAGAAGCTGCGCGTCCTATTGCCCCTGGCCAAGCCCAGTGTTCTGTGAACCCCCCCCCCCCCCGAATATTCCGCTGTGGCGCTGTGTGGCCCAATCCCTCAAACCTGCCCAATAGTAGGCAGGAATGTGAGAAGGGGTCCACAGAGCGCCTGTTTTCAACCCCCGACCCCCGTCAGTGCGCCGTAGTGTCTGCCGCAGCAACGTTCTGCTTGTTGCTGTGTTCGGTCTCCTAGGTAACGGCCGAGACAGCGTTTCTTCACAAACAGCACTCCCCATGCATAGACTGCGTACCTGCCTAACCGACCCCAGAGCATTCAGGTGAAGGCAGAGTCCGACAAATATTCATTAGCACTGATGTTTATACTTACTTGGGATTTTATCTGTGACCTTTATTTTTATTTGATAATTTATATCTTTTTTTAAATCTTTGCTCTAATTGCCATTAATATGCAGAGCAACAACCTACCCACGAGTCAGTCTGATCCAGAGCAACTATTTTTTTTTCCCCCCATGAATAATTGTGAAAATGACCCACAGCAGACGCCTCTAGCAGGAAGACAGCCTGCCTGTGAATGTGAATGGCATGAGGTTGCATTTCTTTTTGCACTCGCAAAAATGACACAAGCAAGGTGATGAACATCAGGCCCCTTGTGTGATGCAGGAAACTTCTATCCCAGAATCCTTTGCATGGTAAAATATCACTGCAGAGTGAGGCCTGGCCTGTGAACACTGGTTGAGGTGATGGTGGTGGGTTTTGTTTTTTGAACGTCTTTATTGGAGTTACTCGAGTTAAGGGTCTGGATTAAGGGATCAGCCAGTAACCTGCGGCATAGGTGTCCATGTCTGGCATGTTGTGGGCATCAGCCTGTAGTTGGAATGGCAGCATTATCGCGTCTCGGAATCCCCAGGCCGAGTCCCTCACTTGCACTGTTGGTCGGGGGCGTCGTCTTCTCTTTCTCACTGGTTCCTCTCACCCCTCAGCAAAACCTGCTGACCATGGAGCAGATATTGACGGTGGAGGAAACGCAGATCAAGGACAAAAAATGCATTTTGCTGAAGATGAAGGGAGGGAAGCAGTTCGTCCTGCAGTGTGAGGTACAGCCACTCTGTCCCTCTCTGTCCATCAGACGCTCTGTGAGCTTCCATCTGTGCCCTTTTCTCCCATCCCTTCTTCCTGTCTCTTTCATCTCTTTCTGTCATATCTCTGTGCCTTTTGTTACCCTTTCATCTCCCTCCCTCTCATACATTGGCTCTGCTGTGTGTGCGTGTGTGTTTCTCTCTCTCTCTCTCTCTCTCTCTCGCTCTCTCTCTCTCTCCCCACTGGCTCAGCTATGTACTGAACCCTGTCTTTCTCTCTCCCCTGACTCCCGCGCAGAGTGACCCAGAGTTCATCCAGTGGAAGAAGGAGCTGACGGAGGCCTTCACTGAGGCGCAGAAGCTGCTCCGTCGGGCACCCAAGGTCATCGGGAAAAGTCGCGGGCCCGTGGTAGAGTTGTCCAAGCCACCCCTCGCGCACCGCAACAGCAACGGCCTTTGAGCCCCCCGCCTGCCCGCTCGCCCGCCCGCCCAAGCCCCTTCAGCCCTAGCTTAGATCTGCCCCTAGCATAACGACAGCATCCAGTTACCCCTCCTGCCCACAGCCTGCCTCAGAAAAAGAGAGAGAATACCTTTGTGTCCGACAACAGAGTGTGCTGCTGTCAGAACTCCACTTACGCACAGCGGCAGAGCCTAGCAGAGGGATCCCTGACCCGGCAGCCTGGCAAGCCAGCAGTTTTTCGGGATGCTCTTAATGGAACCCCTCCCCCCCCCCCCTCCAGAGCCAGTGCTCCTGGCTGAAGGAGAGGGCACCACTTCATCTGGAAGGAGGGGGATTCAGCGTGGGTGTCTTTGCAGTCCCTCCTCCCAGCTTCCTTGTCACTCCACGTCTGACTTTCCTTTGGTCTCTCCCTCTTCCTACACTGCAGGTAGACCAATGGATGCAGCCACTGTGCATCTGGCGCCCTCTGGTGGCCTCTTAGAGCACTGTGGTTATCTGTGCCTAGTGTGGAGACTATTCGTGATGAGGTTTAATGAAGGAGATCTCCAGTAAGCCGAAACGTGCCGAGACCCCACTCCGTCTAAGATGTACGATTGAGACAGATTCTCAGCTTTCATACCAGAGTCTGAATTTCCCTTCTAGCGGCGGCCAATAGAATCTGACGGTCAACGTCTTGGGCCTGCCAGAGCCAGGCTCACTGGGCTTGTACTGGGAAGGAAATGAGTCAACCAAAGAAATGCAGTCAGTGGCATTTCAGGACCGTAGGGTGATGCAGACGGGGCACTGAAGTAGCATCATGGCACAGAGGCCCCTGCCTCCTGGTTCCGACGGCTCCCTCGGGCCTTGGCCTCAGGCCCAGCTTCTGCCCTCCAGGTCCAGCACCAGCTCCTCCACCTCCTACGCTGAACCATCTTTCCACCTCTCAGCCTGCCTGCTTCTTGGTCTGGTCTGCGCTGGCTTGGTGGGATGTTGCAGCAGACCAATATGGATTGGACTTTACCATGGAGGACACTTTTTTTTTCGGGGGGGGTGCTTTATGCAAGGGTTAGAAAGGACAAAGTGGGGATGAGGAGTTTCTTTCAGCTGCTGGGACATATCATAGTGAACATGGACCGTGCGTGTGTGTGTGTGTGTGTGTGTGTGTTTCCTGGAAGGAGGTGGAATGTTTTGGTGTCATGAGAACGATATTCTTTTGGCTAGAATGTTTTTTTTGTGATTTTAAATTGAAAAAAAATGTCTTGGATATTGAACAGGGGGGAAAAACCCCCAGGACAGCTGACTACTCTTCCTTCTCCTGTGATCTGTTCCCCCGCCCCACACTCCTACCCTCTTCCTCCCCAGTGTCAGAGATATATGAAGTGCATAAAGTGCCAATATAAACATTTTACTTGAGACACTTCAAGGTGTCTCAAATTCAGGACGTGCTCCAGTCCCAGACATCCCCAGATATCAACACGCTTCAAACTGCCGTCCGGGGAAAAAATGCAAAAGACACAAGGATACAGGGAATGATGGACTCACTGCACCCAGGGCACCGGCAGGAGGATCCTGTGACTCGCCATCACAGCCCCCCGAGCTGGGGGCAGGCCGTGGGGGCAGGCGGGGGGAAGTGCCAGTGTTTGATGGATGATGGAAACTCGGGGCACTGTCAGGACGGAGCTTTGGTCTGACTGTATATAGAAAAGCAACCCTTTCTCTGCATCTACAGTATACGCTAGATAATGTTTGTATATATGGGGAACTACCTGTCTGCCTGTCCGTGTTTCTGTCCTTCTGTCTTGACTGGGATGCTATGGGGGCAATGGGAGCTCAGCTGTTTAATTCTGTTTTAAAAAATATTATTGATTCTGCCCCTGTGAAACAGCAGTGCGTGTGTGAGCATGTACCTCAGGACAGGGCTGCGTGTGACCCGTGTGAACTCGTCAAGCAAGCTTCACATACCTTCATGTTAACATGAGGGGGGGGTCTCCTGGCCAGTGGGTAATAGATGGGTCATTAAGCAGAGACCCAGACACTCCAGGGGCGGCCTTGTTTGAGAACTTCATCTCTCACAGACAGGGCAGCCCAGCCAGTCAGGGAAATGGACTTTCTCAGCCACACCTTCAGCATAATAAATCATGGCCGTATAGACAGATGGACGTATGCATGCGGACAGAAAGCCACGTGCACATGCTTGGATTAACCTTTGAATGTCAGTGGCGAGCAGGCCAGAGAACTACCACGGTTACTACGGAAACGACTTTTAACCCCTTTTGTTACAAGGCTCAATTTTGATGTTTTTGTTCTGTGCGTGTTTTAGTTTTGTGACGGCTTATTTGAATGTGGCACGAATGTCTGTTGATGTTTTACTGTAGGGATGTTTTCTCTTGTGCTTTTAAATTTCCTTGATTTTTTATTTTTTTTTGTAAACCATTAGAAGAAGCACATCCACAACTTAAGGTTATTTTTATTTTATTTTTTATTGCCAAGGTAGCACTGAAGGCCAAGCGAAAGCAGTTTTTCAGGTTTCAGTGTCCTGCAGTGACATTTTCCGGTTCGGCTTCTTGAGAGTTGTGCATTTGTGGGACAGGTCTGAGTGGCCCATAACGGAGGAAGCTGCCATCTTTGATAAAGGCACCTTTGCCCCCCCCCCGCTACCCCATTAAAGTGCCACTTCAGCCTAAGATGACATGGGTGTTTCTGGAAAGTTCTGTGATACCCTCCTGACCCCTCTGCCCTTTTGCCTTTTGATGTGCCAAATGTATGTGTGGAGTTGGCTGCTGACCGACCACATTTAAAAAGACTCTGCACAGTGAAAAAGAAAAACTCTGCCGATCAATAGTTCCCTGACAGATCAACACTGTCACTTTTCATGGAGCCTAGATCTGCTTCAACAAGTCAGTGTGCCAGACAGATCTCCATCCAGCCATCCATCACCAGCAAGTGAGTGAGTGAGTGAGTGTGTGTGTGTTGGGGGGGGGGGTTCTTCCTGTACTGTGGTAAGGGTACAGGATTAGACCAGGGCTGCTGTTTGTCCTTGGAATAATTTTTTTTTTGGGGGGGGAGGGGCAGTGGCATCAAGAGTCTGCAGAGTGACCAGTAACCCAACAAACTGCTGCTCTGTGGTCCCAGATGAAATCTGGGTAGTGCCACCCCGCATCCCCCAACCTTAGCCACCTCACCACCCTTTCTCAAAGATGGCAGCCCCTCTTGTATTCCTAAAACAATATTTCAGGGTATCCATCCCCCCCCCCTTATTTAATTCTGTTTCCTTTGTGACTTCACACTCACGTTTATGAGGCTGACTTTCTGTAGTCTTCTGCGCATCTATCCGTCGAAGTGTTTGACGAATAAAGATCTACAAAAAGGTGACTGAGAAAACATTAAGCGATCTGCGTGCAGGAAAGCGCGTGCATGCATGTGTGTGTCTGAGTGTGTGAGAGAGAGAGAGATGACGAAATGAGCTGAATTTGTCTCTCAACCGCTCGATATCGACAGAAGCTCGGTGTGTGGCGGGGGGTGGCCCCGGCACTTGGCTTGCAGTGTCAGATGGGAAGTCAGCTCACATCTTGCACATAAGTTTAGATATTGTACCGATATGTTAGAGATGAAAATGTTTTGTTTTAATACAGATCTTGGGCTCTCTGTCATATTTATTGTCTGTATGGGGAACAGGGCCCCTGTTTCTAAAGAGCTGAAGCACGATTGTCAGGAGTTACCCAAGGGCACTGTGCTATAGATATACAGGTTTACAGTCTGCTGAGGAACTCTTTGTGATGTGCCAGAACGCAAAATACTACTGTCCGTGGGGTTATTACTATTACGGTGAAATGATTATTCATGATGATATTCTATTAATGATTATTGTTATTAATTGAAATTTTATTTTATTTTAATATTGTTTTGAAACTGCTAGGAAATGTAAGTGTTGGACTGCTTATATAAACAAACAGTTCAGAAATAAAAGGCCCTTTTTTTTTTCTTCGTGTAACTATGATTGTCTGTGGTTTTATGGGCTCCAGCGGGCCTTCTGGAGAGTCACTGCTGTGCTTGACACCCCAGGGTACAGTAGTCTCTCAGATCTATTTGTGTATGTGGGTTTATTTTGGTGTCATTGTCCAGTGTTACAGTAGCCGTCTCCCTGACATGAGTTCTGTGGGAGACGCTGGTCTTATGTGCAGCTCCCTTCCTGCCTCCATGAGTCCCTGTGCCAGCTCTGGCAAGGCTGTCCAACGCAGTCAGCGAGTGTTCTGGCTGCTGTCAGGATTTGAGCTGCTGTCTTTCTCTCTCTCTCCGTCCCTTTTCCTTCCTCTCTCTCCCCTCTCCCTCTCCCTCTCTCTCTCACCCGCCCACTGACCTATGCCTTCGTCTCCTTGGTACCCAGTGCCTCCTCCCACTTTCCCAGCTGTTCCTGTCAGTCGAAAAGGTGACAAGCATCTGACAGCCTGCAGCCTGTGGGGAGGTCTTCAGTGGGGGTGTTGCCATGGAATTTGACAGTCGATTGTTTGATGGACAGAATGGTTTATAATGTGCTTCATATTTATTTATAGTTTGCTCATGTTCTACCTCTTTCTCTGCTGTGTCTTTGTGTTAAGGTAGAAACTCCTCTTTTGTAATGTAGCCTTTTCAGGGACCTGACTAAGACCTGCCCTATCAGACACACTCATGATATTATTGGCATGGGAACTGCTGTCGGATCCAATGCATCTCTCCACCTATCCCTGTCTTCTGTTCCACTCTCCTACGTCCCCGTCATCTGTTCCCAGACCGTTTCCCAAAATGCAACAGCCACCCCCCCCATGATGGCTCGGGATATTTATAGTAGAGTCTTGTGTTAACTCAGCTGCCTTGCTTATCTTGTGTGTGTGTGGGGATGTCGCTCTATTCCTGACTCCTCCTCATTTGCTCCTTTCCTGTGAGCGTGTGTGTGTGTGTGAGCGTGTGTTGTGTGCTCGGGTCTCAGGATTTCGCAGGAGAAGCAGAAAACAAGAAGAGTTTGGATTTTTGCTCCCTCCTCCTGCC
>JAODJX010000119.1:29021001-29032704 GCA_026776945.1 Isichthys henryi | reverse complement strand
CAGTCCACATTTTTGTTCCCACCCAATTCCTTGCCATACAGTCCACATTTTTGTTCCCACCCAATTCCTTGCCATACAGTCCACATTTTTGTTCCCACCCAATTCCGTCTTTGAAACCTGGGTGTTTCCTGGCATGTCCATGCAGGTCACTATGCTCCCAGCAGCTGACGTTGGCCTCCGTGATGGTAGTGGATGCTCCCGGCCTGCGTAACCCCCGGCATGGAGGCGAGGAGAGGGCGGCAGGCTTTGCAGAGCTCTGCCACAATTACCTTCAAGAGAGGCTCCTCGAGTACCGTTACAACCACACGTTCACACACACATTGGAGCAATATGTTCAGGTATGGGGGCAGGCTGCGTGTGTGAGGGGCTTGCAGATGCACACAGCCATACACACACATGCATGGAGAGAGAGATCCATGGATGGATGGATATGGTTTGCTGGAAACAGCGTTAAGGAAGTGATTGACAACACTCAGAACCACTGAAAAGGGGGTGGGCGGGGCACCTTGGACACCAAGCCATTTACCCTGCAGCTGCTTCTGAAACGACATGTCAAGTAAGAAGTGGAAATGCCAGTGGGTTCGTAAGCTGATGAGCATGGTGTTAGGTCCCATTTTTGAATGATTGAAGAACATCTGCAACCCCCTTAATCTAGATCAAAACTGATCACTCTCATTTGCATATCTTTACATAGTGCATTGCTACAGCTGTAATTAATATGTGATAGCATTGGATTTGTTGATTAATAGGCAATGTTCATTTATTTCATCATGTCACATCAGACAATGCTATGATCATTTGCAGGTCGAATTAATTTGTGTCAGAAATGCCCGGATGTCCTGTAGTACATCTGCTTTGTAATCTCCTTCAGGAGAAAGTGCCGGTGGATTTTGCAGCCCCTGAGTCCAGTCCTACCCAAGTCGTCTCCGCTATCGATCAGCCAGTGCTGCAGGTAATGCGTAGCCCTGTGATGTCAGGTAACGGCTTTTTCTGCAGCGTTATTGCTGAAACAGTCAAGGCGTTAATGGGGGCTACAAACCATGTAAATGCTGCTGGATTTGTTCAGCAAGCTGAATTACAACTGCCTCCCCTGGGGAGGAGAGCTGATAAGCGGCAAATTATGGCAGTAAATTTGATGAGGGGATGGATGAAGAGCTTGGAAACATCACCCCCCCGCCTCCCCCGCCCCTGTCACTTGTCAGCTGCGTGCAGCAGAGGATGACCCTCGCGGGCTACTTTGGGTGCTAGAGGAAGAGATGATCACCCCTGGCTCGACAGAAACCAACATTCTGCAGAGGGCATGTCAGTATTTCAGCGAGGCAGGTGAGGGTCTGTCTCCTTCCTGTTTTATGGGTATGAGGGTGTCAGTGCTCATCGAGGTGGCTGTCAAATCATATGCAGGCCGGGATCCGAGTCTCACCCCGGGCTGTCTTGTTACCGACATGCTGTTAGCATTCCTGACGTGTAGCGTGTGAGATGATTCAGCCTCAGATCTGTGCATGTGGATGTTGAGTGTTCTGGCCCTTGGTCCGTTTGGGTCCACTGGGCTCTCCTGCTGTTTAGATGACGCCGCGTCACCAGCGCCCAAAGCCCAGAGGCTCTGGTGCCGGCGTTTTAGGTGCGACTGCTAAAGCTGAGTGTCCCTGACTCACTGCCGCATCTCACTGCCGTGTCTGCTGCTCAGTCCGACAGTGTGAGCAGCCCCTTCAGTGTGAGATTGCACACCAGCTGGGTACTGATCCGATCCGCTACGACGTGTCAGGCTGGTTCGGCATGGTCCAGAACAACCCATCTGTGCTCAGCGCTGCGTCCCTTCTTCAAAATTCTTCTATGTAAGAAGCGAGTGTCTGTATGTGTGTGTGTCTGTAAGTATGTCTGTGTGTGTGTGAGCATTACTGTCTGTATCTCAATGCCCTGCTTTATTCATGATTTGGTCTTTCACTGCTTTTATCCTTTCTTCTGGTCCCCCCACCCAGTGGCGTGGTGAAGTCTCTGTTTGGCCCCCGAGCCTCTGTGCCCCCTCTGTGTCAAGGCCTTGGGGGGGTTGAGGGGGGATCCCAGCGGTCACTGCAGAGGAGCGGGACCGTCAGAAAGACCCTTAGCGGGGGGCTGGCAGCCGTCCGGAGGCACTCCTTCAGTGTTTCTGTCAAACTGCAGGCAGTGAGACCCCAGTTTGCACGCACGCACACACACACACACATGCACACACACACATATGCACGCACACACGCACGCACACACTCACACATCGGGTAAACATATCTTTATGGAGACCACTCGTTCATTTCTATGGGAAAAATGCTAATGTTAACTATGACACCCTTTAACCCCCACCCAACCATAACCATAAGTAATCAAGCAAAATACAAGTTTTTGCACTTTGTACAACTGCAAACAGACACTGACACCCACACTAACATGCAGACTCACAAAAGCTCACCCACTTCAGTTAATTACAATGTTTCAATTAACTCCAGTCCTCAGTGTAAACAGTCCGAAGGTTAAGTGTGGACAAACATTCAGGTTGTCCCTTGTTAGACCTTTTTACTCTGGTTGTCTTTTTCTTAACCCTCCATACTGCTACGCTGTTCCCTGTGGGTCGGCTGTTTCTGTCGAGCAGAGCTGTGCTTCGTGACCCCTGCGATGGCATTTCTATGGTAACCGTGGCTGTCATCTTGCCCAAGGACGCACTCATCAATCTGATTCGCCGAGCAAGCCCCACCTTCCTGCAGTGCTTCAGCGCGAAGACTGACGGCGTCGGTGGCTTCGACGTGCCCTCCCTGCGCTCCCAGCTGACCTCCGCCGGCGTCCTCCCCGCACTGCAGCTCCACCGCACAGGTAGCGCCCAGTTTAGCCAGAGGGAATCCGTAGTAACCCCTGGGGAAGGACTGAAGCTGCACACAGGCAAAGTGGCCGTGAAGGTGTCCTTTCATAGTCAAGATTAAAAATCTGCAATAACTGTCAAACTGTTGGCTCTTCCCAGCCAGAAGATCCACTTAAGAAAGATCACCCTTCTTCTACCTAAATCTGAAGCACAAATGACATTTGGTGTCCCCCCCCCTGCTAAGGCTACCCGGACCACATGTCCCTCAGTGACTTCCGCTGCCGATTCCAGGCCTTGTCCCCCCCTGTCATGAAGAGATATGGCTCGGTCTTCATCACGCCGGACGAGAAAAAGGTCGGCACTTTTACTGGCACGTGTGCCGTCTCAGTTCCTGAGAGTGAGGATTTGTACATAAAAACTAAAAGATGCTGACTGAGTGCCAGACACGCTGCTGCCTTTAGAATCATCTGTAGGTGTCTCAGCGCAAGCTGGTAGCCCTGTCTGCACTGGTCTACAGTCATCTAGCTTTTAGATTATCTGAAGTGGCAGGACTAGGAGTTTTGCTGGTCTAATATACAAAAGGAATCAACAGGTGCCAGTGCAATGTGGTCAGCAAAGGATGTAGCTGGTCATCTATCCTTAGTTCTGGGTTCTTGGCAGAGGAGAGAATGTTGAAAATTCAAACTGTATAGTGATAACAGGATAGATGATAGAGTTGATAATGAAGACAAGGTGATTGGGCCTGGAGGGGTGGTATGCAGAGAGAAGAGGAGGGGGCCCATGGACTGAATCCTGGGGAACACCCACTATGTTACTTTATGTGAATTAGACAGCTCCACCCCCCACCCCTCAGATACTTGGAAGGGTGTTCCCGATGGGTACAGATCAAACTATGTCAGAAAGGGCTCTGTAATTCCACATTGAGTGAGGCTGAGCCAGAGGAGCTGGCGGCCTGCTGTGGCGGCCTGCTGTGGCGAGGGCTGCAGAGAGGTCTAGCGGGATGAAAATAGATGACCTACATGCAGCCCTTGCATATCGCAGGGCATCTGTAACAGCCAGGCAGGCCGTCCTGGTGGGGGGTGTGGATCCCGGAGGCGAATTTGTCTGCGAGGACAGTTAGGGTAAGTGCAGCACACAAATGAGGTGCAGTTGTGTAGTTTAGTCTTGCCACTTATCAAATTCAGGTAACTGGGGGTTGGGGGGCTACAGTCTGAGTGCGCACCCACTAACTCATGCAATATGGAAAAACGTGAAAACTCCACAGAGAGAGAAACCTTCAACCCAGGAGGCGTCCAGCAGCACTACCCAGCAAGCACTTTTGACTGAGGAATCGGTGCTTGGTGCATTCATGATAACCCAGCAGTCCTGCTCTTCCCTGCAGGCGGTGGGGGAGCTGCTGATAGACTTGGACATGGACAGGAAGAGCATCGCTGTCGGAACCAGCAGGGTGAGAAGCGCCGACACCTTGAGTGACTCATTAAACGCTCTGAGCGGCCTGTGTGTCTGACTGGCTGGCCGGCTGCTCTCACCTTTCACGCTGAAAATGACGAACTGAGACTGTTCACCCAGTTCGGGGGGCTGAGCAGCCCATCCCTCTCAGATGGCTGCCAGATTGAGTGATATAACTGAAAAGGGCCGCCTGCCTCCAGGTGTTTATGAAACGTGGAGTGATGCTGTCCCTGGAGCAGCAGAGGGATCAGCTGGTGAGCAGCTGGCTAGTGCTGCTCCAGGCCTCCTGCATGGGACACCAGGCCAGGCAGAAGTACCGCTGTATGAAGGTGAGTGACTACTATGTGGTGCATGATGAGATAGTGGTGGGCACTCTTGTATTTTGAAAGGACGGTAGTTGTGTGGCCTGGCATGAAGCAAGCGAGTGTTTGTTTTGGACCAGGTGCAGCAGATGGCTATACGCTGTGTGCAGAGGAACGTGAGGGCCTTGTCCACCGTACACAACTGGAGCTGGTGGAAGCTCCTCTGCAGGGTGCGCCCCCTGCTGGACATCAACATCGATGACCAGCGGTTCCGTGCTAAAGAGGTACTCGCATCCCCCCCAGGATCCTGTCAGGGGTCTGAAGGAGGTTCTGAGATGGACACCCATGCCCCCACCCCCGGCGCTATCCTGCCTGTCCCTCTATCAATACGAACCTCAACTGCAGCCAAGTCAAAGCCAATAACGCAGACTGTATGTATGTGTGTTGCGTGTGCTCCCAGGATGAAGTGTCTGCTTTGAGACGCCGCCTAGAGAAGTCTGAGAAGGAGAGGAACGAGCTACGACAGAGCAGCGATAACCTGGAGACAAAGGTATCGACATCGCCCAGGCATGGTTGGGGGGTCAGCTGTCTGACTCATAAAGGACCTGATGATATTTCTGGGAATCCAGACTGCGGCTTCCAGTGCGTGACAAGCGCTCCCTTCTGACAGCATTAGACAGCAGTCGTCAGTGGATACATTTAGAGGGATATCCAGCCATCAGAACTACGGAACCAAAGTATTCATACGCTGTGATTTTAGAATATAGGATGCTTTCACAGAGCCTAAATTAACAGCTGTTAAAAAATACAGTGCTCAAATATTTAGAGTATGTGTATGTCAAAAACGTATCATTTTGTGGTAAATCAGAAATGGAAATGCAGTGACATATTGCTGGGGAAGGTATCACTGGCATCACTCCTGATCTGAGCGCAGTGTAAAACAATCATGCATCAGGGGCAATTGGTAGATGGAGTTGCTCATTAACATTTTGAAGTTGATGTTGGCCTACTTCACCATGGTTACCATCGTTCCAATCAGAACCATTATCATTTCATGCTTGTAAACTAGCACTCCATCCAACATCAGGGAAAAGTGCAAAAGAATTTATGTTCAGTGTGAGTTTGAAACTGCATGATTTTTGATGGCATAAATGAAAGTTTGTTAAAATGTAGCCCAGTTTGTTAAAATGTGGCCCCACCAGAACAGTTTTGTGCAGGGGCTGTGAGGCCTGGCCGGCCAGGGAACGATGCCTAAAGATTTCTCATCTCAGCGAGTGAGCAGCCAGTGTTTCTGCCATCCAATGCTAGCTTATGTTACCTGCAGAACTTGCCTGTTAGCAATAGCAGGCACTTTTTCAGCTGGCTGAAAGGGCTGCAGTGACACGCTTTCGCTGACCTCATCACAGAATGAGCCGTTTGTGGCAGCCCTGCAAACACGGCCCTCTCTGCTGCTCTGTATCTGTTGCACTGGGCAGGAAAACGCCACCCTGTTCTCACGACACCAGTCTGAGCAGTATCAGCTTCTGCCATCTTCTCTGTCATCATGCACTTTACAGTGTGTTTGCACCAAGCACTGATTCATATTCACAATGAGCTTCGTTGGCATGACAGAGGCTAACTCTATTGTTGCATAATAAATCTTGGATGAAACAAAGGACAAATGTAATCAGATGAATGGAATTCAGAAGAAACGCAGGAGCGATTCCCTTTCGGCAGCTTCCCTCCCCTCCCCCAGTCAGTCTTGCCCATGTCTGTTCCTTGCAAGTGGATTGAGCTGTTAATATGATATTCAGCCCCCCTCCCTCGGCAGACTTGATTGAATTGATTAATGCGGGGGGGGGGCTCGTGTTTGCATCAGGGCATTTGGGCTGCTTGACTTGTGGCAGAGCTGCAGCTGCCTGATTTTGGGTTTGTTCTGAAATACAGTACAGGCAGCTGCAGATTTTAATGGGCGAGTTGACCATTGAACTTCTGTTTACGCCTTTAGTCGCTCACTTAACTGCGAACTCGTATCTTTCAAATATTTCCAGTTTCAGTTTTGCTCTGGAGTGTATTAAGTATTGCTGGAGTGATATTTGTGGTTGTAACTGATGTCTTGTCAGCCTTTGAAAGAGGTGTCATGTCACTTTAAGGTGACGGCGTTGTCATCGGAGCTGAGTGACGAGCGGTTCAGGGGCGACGCTGTGAGCCAGGCCCTGGACATGGAGCGAGCGGAGCGACTCCGCCTCTGCAAGGAGAACAAGGAGCTGCAGGTGCATTGTGGGAGATGTGCCCCCTCACACAGACACTGACACATATTCGCAGTGTCACATGCACATACCATGATCTGATGATTTCGCATATTTTTTTTCCTTAAGATGCTTTAGTTGAATCAACACTGAGAGACGTTGCAGAGAAATTTTTTTTGAATTTCTTTTCCCCATAAAAATAGCAGTGCTCTATCAAACACACACATGTTTGTTTTCATATCTTTGTGGGGACCATCCATTCATTTCTATGAGGTATATTTTTGTACACCGACAGCCCCCCCCCTACACACACACACACACCCTCAGTGTTCACACGCATGCACTCATGCATGGGCACACAGATGCAGTCCCCAGCTCACCCACACACTGCCGCACGTGCGCACACTCACTCGCACACGGCTCCCCCATCTGTTAGGCGGCGGGGGGCGGCGTCCTGATTGCCTGAGCCAGTATACACAGGCGGCTTTAATGGCAGACTCGTGATGCTTGTAATCTGGGCGTGCGGGCGAGGTGACTCACTCAGCCTGGGTAATATCTCTTAATTACCACAGAGAGGAGCTCATGTTGGCTCCGCTCCTGAGGTGGAAATGACAAGGACTCGGTTCTCCGTGCTTGTGAGGCCTTCACCTCATTTACTAAATTACTTTGTCTGGCTTCTGGATTCCACCTGAGAGTCTGATGCCTAATTGCATTTCCGTTCAACTGTATGTGTCATTTTTCGGAGTCATAATGTCTGCCATTGTTCCTGCCTCGGGCTCAGGGAAACAAGATCACAAGTGAGGGCCTTAAAAAAACGATTTCCCAGCAAGTGGGGGTGGGGGGTGGTACTGCTTAATAGACCAGTGGATTATGGGAAATGGCTTTTATACGGTTCTCTGCAGGAGGCTGTAAAACAATCCCTTAGTACAGTAGGAGCCTGGTGTGAGAGTCTGAGCTGATTCTGTGTTTTCACTGAAGCATGGGAGCAGTTATGGGGCTGAGACACAAACAGAAGTGAAAGAGGATACAGTGTCAGCCTCACAGCAGAAAGCAGCTTCAGCTTTGCCCAAGGTTTCATTATTTCTGACGTAGCACTGAGGTCGTTTTTGAAGTGTTCCTGACTTCTCTGCATTTCTGTGTGCTTTCGGGAAGCTGCTTATCTCTGATGGAAGCATGCAAACGCACACAGCATAGTCTCTCCCCTTTTGTCCTTTAATGATGTAAAAGGTTAATTGGATTTTCAAGAGACATTCATATACACATTGTGAGTTACATTCTACTGTAGATGACGTCTGGGTCGTCTTTTGTGCCTGTAGTATTCAGACTGGCTAACCTAGACTTCAAGTAGTGTGGTCTTATTCCAACTCTGTAAATGGGTGACGTTGTTATGGATGAAAATGTCACTAAGCTACAAAATAGATTTATATGTGAAACTGGTTATGATGAACCTCCCCACTGTGTGGTTCTGTCAGGGCCGCTTGGACCAGTGTAAGGTCACCATTGACAGGCTGGAGAAACAACTAGAGGAGGAGAAACAGCAGGCAAAGAGTAAGGAGGCACTCAGGGGCGGGGGTGCAGGTAAGGGGAGCGGCGTGACGTGGCCTGTACTGTAAAGGTGACCTGCCGTCACCCCCCCACCCCCACGCTGATCACACTGGGGTGTCCAGCAGAGAGTGAGTTGCTGCTGCAGTTAGAGTGCGCACAGACGGAGGTGGAGTTCCTGAGAAGGAGACTGCGGCAGGCGGATGAGAGGCAGGAGGCTGAACGGGAGGTCCGGGCCCAGCTGGAGAGCAAGGTACACCCCTATTCCTGAAGTGGTATGGGCCAGGTCTGTTACAGTGCCCCCTGTCTCTGCTTAGACTCTCCTTAAGCCCCCCGATCCTACGACGTGGGCAGGTGTCAGAGCTGCAGGCCCAGCTGGAGCAGTCGAAGCGTAACCTGACTGAGCTGAAGCGACAGTGTCGTCGCGTGACCTCTGACCTCCTGGATGCCCATGTGCTCACCGAGGCCCTGCAAGGCCGCGCGCACGAGCTGGACAGGAAACAGCGGAGGTGACCTTCAGCTCTGCTTTGCTCTACAAAGGCTAACAGCGTAACTTTTAAGGTCTTAGACCTGTCCTGTTTCTGGGAGCTTATTTCATCCGAAAGTGTCGTGCTATCGTTTTGCACAATCATTACTCTCCTCTTTCTGTACCTCTGTATTTGTGCAGGTTTGACAGTGAGCTGACGCAGGCCCTCGAGGGGGCTGACACTGAGAGGGAGCAGAAGGAGAAGGCCATTCAGGAGAACATAGCCCTCAGCGCCGAGATCTTAAGCCTGCAGCGCCATCTCAAGGTGTGCCGTATGTCCACCGGCAACAAGGCGGTGATTAGCGAGACGTGAACAACAGGGAATCATATCGCTGTGGTCCTGTGTTTCCAGGAAGTCCAGACGGACGTGTCTGCCCTGCGGCAGCAGAAGGACGAGTTGTGCGCTCAGGTCCGAGACTTGACTGTGTCATCGAACCTGAGCTCCGACTCCATCCCCGGCCTCAAGAAGCAGCTGCGGGAGCTGGAGGTGCAGGAAAAGAAACACGGAGAGGAGATCTCCAAGCTCACTGCCAATATACAGTGGCATGAGCAGGTGACTCCCCGTATACAGACACAGCACTGACACTGCGAGGCACTGATCAATTTAAGCTGTAATACACACATTAGGGATTCATACTGTCCTAACATTGTCAGGGTGCAATGCACAAACAAACAGAGGTGAATTACCCAGTGCTGACATTTTCTCAACAGATTGAGCTCTAGTGGAACAAATGATTCATTTGCAGAGGTGGAAAGTTCAGGTTCAGAATGTATAAATCCAGACCAAAATTTTGTTCCAACCAACCACTTGAGTACTATGTGACTGTGAAACTTTATACTCAACTTGCTGGTTGAAACTAAACCTTGGTTTGGATTTGTACTTACTGAACCTGACCTTTCCACCTCTGAAAATGAAGCATTTGTTCCATCAGGGCTCAATCTATTGAGAAAACGGCAACGCTGGGTAATATCACATGTTAGGCCCCGATAACCAAGCGCTAAGTCTCCACGGGGTCCACAGAAACGCTTGTGACAGCAAGTGAGCCACACTTCTGCCGATTTTATTGATTGAATACTGACAGCGTGAAAAACGGAGAGGAAGTCTTTAGGAAAAACAAACAGAAAAAGCAGTGATGCAGCGCTGATGCGCGCAGTACGGACGGGGACACACTAATGCGATGCTGACGCTGCGAGGTGGAAGCTGATGAAATGCGATATCGTAGATGCACCTGCGCTGCGAGATGGAGATGGAGAGGATGAAGCAGATTCACCAGAAGGAGCTGGAGGACAAAGAGGAGGAGCTGGAAGACGTGCAGAAGTCATCACAGAGACGGGTGACTGGGGGGGGGGGCAGCTCAATGGGATGTCCAATAGCTCATCAAACGCAAAGCTCTGTGTTGTAAATTAACCTTGTTTTTAGCTTATCTTTAACTCTGCCTTTATTTTAAGCGGAGCAGATATTCCTGTTTCCCTGTCCTTATCCAAATGCATTTGCCGCAATATGTAATGTCTGCGCAGCTGAGGCAGCTGGACATGCAGCTAGAGCAGGAGTATGAGGGGAAGCAGATGGTGGTCCATGAGAAACACGACCTGGAGGGGCTGATCGCCACGTTGTGTGAACAGGTATGGCTGCGGGGTCTGGGGGGCGGGGGGGCCGGCACACGCCACTGGGATTTACACCCATCGCAGATCTGCTGTCACCAGCCTCGACATTCTGTGGTCAGGTGGGCGCTGAGTCATGGAAAGCAGATGGCACAATGCCAAGAGGTGACATCACAGTGGGTGGCATCTATTCCTGCACTGATGGGATGGACATGAAAAGTGAAGCAGTTTCATGATGTCATATGGTTACATGTTGTTTCTTAAAATGCCCCCCCCACACTCCTAGGTGGGCCACAGAGATTTCGATGTAGAGAAGCGACTGAGGAGGGACCTGAAGCGCACTCACGCCCTTCTGAGTGATGCCCAGCTGCTGCTGACCACTGTCGACACCCCAGGCCAGGGGGCTGCCAGCCGCGAGCAGCTAGAGCATCTCAAGATCCAGGTGCCTTCTAGCTCTGCCCCGCACCCCCGCTGCATTACCAGCCTGCCCACCCTCCTCGCCCCACAGCAGGGACTTCTCCCTCTCTTCCCTTCCTGGATATTGCACATTGCACACCCCCTGGCCAGAATCTCCAGTTTCCTTACCCCCCTCCCCCACTCCGTGCTGCCTAGTACCTGTGAAAGTAAAGGGCACCTCTCTGGGTAATGCTGGGGGGGTCTGCGGCTTCCCATCACCTGACATTACCATGACGACCACCTGACCTAACCGTCATCCACATACCGTTTAGATAGACCGCAAGACATATATGACTCTAAAGTATTTCGGTTACATAACTGGTAGCGTAGTGAATATGTGTAACAATCTACATTGTAGCGTGATTAATGATCAGTCACGATGATGATGATGGTGGTGTTGTTGGTGGTGTTGGTGGTGTTGATGGTGGTGATGATGGTGGTGTTGGTGTTGGTGGTGATGATGGTGGTGGTGATGATGATGGTGGTGTTGGTGGTGATGATGGTGGTGTTGATGATGGTGGTGATGATGGTGGTGGTGGTGGTGATGATGGTGGTGATGTTGGTGGTGGTGTTGATGATGGTGGTGATGATGGTGGTGGTGGTGGTGATGATGGTGGTGATGTTGGTGTTGGTGGTGATGATGGTGGTGATGATGGTGGTGATGATGATGGTGGTGTTGGTGGTGGTGGTGGTGGTGTTGGATGTGGTGTTGGTGTTGTTGTTGTAGAGGGGGTTGATGGTGGTGGGGGGGGTGGGGGTGGGGGGGGTGGTGGT